>JAOTOL010000749.1:0-119303 GCA_034440575.1 Imbricaverruca yamaguchii | reverse complement strand
TTACACGGCAAGACCAGGTGCTTCATGTTCTTCGCTCAAAGACTGAAACTGGGAAGCGGCGCTTCTTGTGCAGAACGCCTGATATATACAACCGTCTCCCAGCTGAGCTCACTGAAATGACACCACAGCATTTTACGCGCGGCGTTAAGTGGCACCTGCTGGATCGGTAACCAGGCTGTCCCACGTCTTGTACACCCTGCATATGTACTTGACTGTTCTGTATGTATGTACGCTTGCATTATTATGAGATTGACGTGTGTGTGCATTTGACTCCTTGCATGTATGCTTTTGATTGTAACATTTATGTTTTTATTCCTTCACCTATGACTCAGGACATAATAGCTACTGAAATAGTGGATCACACTATTCATGACAATACAATACAATACAATACCATGGGATCTTCCATGGGATCTGTCGTGGGATCTGTGATGGGATCTGCCATGGATTCAACCACCGGATCTACCATGGGATCTGCCATGGGATCTGCCATGGGATCTGACATGTATCTGGTGGCACCGGATTGAACGCTGAACGAAAGTCACTCAGCACGAGATGCGAACCATCCCGATGACAACCAATGGCTATTTCTTCCACCGATTGGTTGATTACTTCGGCCCAAGGACGCATCGACTGCGTTAGTCATACAACGCCCATATCTCCTGGGGCAGACCGGAGATGCGGTCTGTCTGCTGTCACCCTGTAATGTGCGGTGACCTGCCGCAACGTGTGTGACGCGTCACAGCACATGCAATGTGCAGTATGTCCGCCGGGACAAAGCAGGTTATCAAACCAGGGGGTTCAAATCCTCCCGACCCGCAAGGAATATCCAACCAATTATGAAAATGGAGCCAGGCTCGCAAACCACAAACGTATGACAGTAGCACGCTGCGCCGAATGTTTGAGGGAGTATAGCTCGTATTTTCATGATCTACCCGGACGCAAGACGTTGGGCTAGTTTATGGGAAACCTGATGGCTCGACTGGGTCACCAATTTCACCTGCCTGTTGTGTGCAGGTAACCTCGTATGGTACCTCAACATGGCACCTTCCGGTCGCAGAACCAACGCGACAACCCAAGACCACCGCCACCCCAGCTCAGCTGCCGCCACCACCCCAGCTCAGCTGCCGCCACCACCCCAGCTCAGCTGCCGCCACCACCCCAGCTCAGCTGCCACCGCCACCCCAGCTCAGTTGCCACCGCCACTCCAGTTAAGCTCCCACCGCCACTCCAGCTCAGCTGCCACCGCCACCCCAGCTCAGCTGCCACCGCCACCCCAGCTCAGCTGCCACCGCCACCCCAGCTCAGGTGCCACCGCCACCCCAGCTCAGCTGCCACCGCCACCCCAGCTCAGCTGCCACCGCCACTCCAGTTAAGCTGCCACCGCCACTCCAGCTCAGCTGCCATCGCCACCCCAGCTCAGCTGCCACCGCCGCCCCACCCCACCCCAGCCACCCCCCAGCTCAGCTGTCACCGCCACCCCAGCTCAGCTGCCACCGCCACCCAAGTTCAGCTGCCATCGCCACCCAAACTCAGTTGCCATCGCCACTCCAGTTCAGCTGCCCGGTGAAGGACCAAAGCCCAAGCTGCACTTCCATTAATGAGACAGATTAGTGTGGGCTTACACATGATTAGTCTGCTGCTGTAACCATGACAAATGTACCCTCATATCTCAACAAAATGTTCTGCGACGCCATGTCGTTCCAAGTGGGTCCACTGCGTGGCTGACAACATGTGTGGTACTGACCACTGTGTGGCTGACAACATGTGTGGTACTGACCACTGTGTGGCTGACAACATGTGTGGTACTGACCACTGTGTGGCTGACAACATGTGTGGCACTGTGGCAATGCTGCTATTGTGGTCAGATCTACTAGGAAAATAAGGACTGATCTACGCAAGAGCAAAACCAGAATATCCATGTAAGTTACACAGACGCATCATTGCCATTTCCTTAATTCTCATGAATCTGAGAATAAGGGAATGCTCATAATATCCTTGTTGTTCTTATGAATCCAACTCGAGAACCTTCGTGGAAATAAAAAAACTGTTATAGGATGGTTACAAATTTCCCTCTCCCGAGCGTGTTTTCCTTCCATTCTGCATCCACAAGTGAGCGAAAATGACCATAACTTCGGCTGCTTCAAGCCTACTCGGACAAGCTGTACTGCCAAAACACCTATCCTCTTACAGAGGGAAAGGGCGAGTACCAAGTTCTGCCTTCCCCGAGTACCAAGTTGTTAGCCCGAACGGCTCAGCGATAAGATAAAACAAATGGTTATGTCGGAATAGCATACCTCCATTTTCTGGTGCGAATCGAGAAAGAAAAAGGCGTCGAGCGCAAAGCCAATGCTGCATACCAAACAAAAACGATGTACCCACGGTGCATGCATTTCCTGAATATCAAAATGAAACCAGCTAAATGTTAACGTTTGACTCGTCTCCCTCTCTCACTCCTCTTTTGTCTGGGAGTTGCAGGAAATCGGACACCGTAAAAGCAACACACTTGTTCCGAGTCTAATTCGTATTTTAGGTGTTTGAGTGTGTCTCATTACATTCCATTCCATTGGGCAGCAGGGAATACATGGACGGGTTATTGGAACCTGTTCCCTCACTGGAGACGTTCCCTGCTCCCGGACGGTGCTTGGCGGCCTTGAACAGAGACACAGACAGAAGACAGACAGACAGACAGACAGACAGACAGACAGACACACATACACACTCACATACACACACATACATACTCACATACACACACACACACACACACACACACACAAACACACACACACACACACACACACACACACACACACACACACACACACACACACACACACACACACACACACACACACACACACACACACACACACACACACACACACACACACACACACACACACACACACACACACACACACACACACACACACAAATGAAATACACCAGAGCGGGCAGCAAATCAGCAATCAGCTTTGTTACCAACGGTGTCCGTGCCGAAGTGTGGTTCACAGCCATCAGTACGTCACTTGTCCTCATGGGTGTGGTCTGATATCAGTATGTTTCTGGTCACCAATGGTGCAACCTGACATCAGTACGTCACTTGTCCTCATGGGTGTGGTCATGACATCAGTATGTTACTGGTCACCAATAGTGTAATCTGACATCAGTATGTCACTGGTCACCAATGGTGCAACCTGACATGAGTACGTCACTTGTCCTCATGGGTGTGGCCTGACATCAATATGTCACTGGTCACCAATGCTGTGACCGGCCATAATGCGGTCTGACAGGGTGTCACCTGACCTTGACATCAGGGTGTCAACTCATGTCGAGGGTGTGAACAGACAGCAAGACTCTGTCACCGCATGATGTGAACCACTGGCGCTAGGAACCGACGCCAAGCTGTTTGGACCGGGCACAGAGCGCGCAAGCTGCCGCCAGATGCGCAATCCAACCAACAGAGGCCGAACTGCCAGGTCTGCCAGGTCTGGCAGTTCGGCCCCGAGCGAGTGAGCCGACAGAAGCCGCGCAAACTGACCGCTGAGAGCCGGCAGAAGCCGCGCCAACTGACCGTTGAGCCGGCAGAAGCCGCGCCGACTGACCGTTGAGAGCCGGCAGAAGCCGCGCCGACTGACCGTTGAGAGCCGGCAGAAGCCGCGCCAACTGACCGTTGAGCCGGCAGAAGCCGCGTCAACTGACCGTTGAGCCGGCAGAAGCCGCGCCGACTGACCGTTGAGAGCCGGCAGAAGCCGCGCCAACTGACCGTTGAGAGCCGGCAGAAGCCGCGCCAACTGACCGTTGAGAGCCGGCAGAAGCCGCGCCAACTGACCGTTGAGAGCCGGCAGAAGCCGCGCCAACTGACCGTTGAGCCGGACGGTCGGCCGGCGACAGTGGAAGAGTCGGCAGAAGCCGCGTCGGAAGGCGTTGTTGTAGCCGCCGTAGAGCACCGGATTCCACAGACTGTTGGAGTACGCCAGGAAGTACGCGAAGAACTCCACTCCGGAGAACCAGTCGGGTAGCTGGGGACCACATTCGGCAGAGGTATGATACACACGCCTGGAGACCACATTCGACAGAGGCTGTACGATACACACGCCTGGAGACCACATTCGACAGAGGCTGTACGATACACACGCCTGGAGACCACATTCGACAGAGGCTGTACACAACGAGCTGACGATACACACGCCTGGGACCACATTCGACAGAGGCTGTACGAACCACGCCTGGAGACCACATTCGACAGAGGCTGTACGATACACACGCCTGGAGACCACATTCGACAGAGGCTGTACGATACACACGCCTGGGGACCACATTCGACAGAGGCTGTACGATACACACGCCTGGGGACCACATTCGACAGAGGCTGTACGATACACACGCCTGGGGACCACATTCGACAGAGGCTGTACGATACACACGCCTGGAGACCACATTCGACAGAGGCTGTACGATACACACGCCTGGAGACCACATTCGACAGAGGCTGTACGATCACATTCACGATACACGCCTGGGGACCACATTCGACAGAGGCTGTACGATACACACGCCTGGGGACCATATTCGACAGAGGCTGTACGATACACACGCCTGGAGACCACATTCGACAGAGGCTGTACGATACACACGCCTGGTGACCATATTCGACAGAGGCTGTACGATACACACGCCTGGAGACCACATTCGACAGAGGCTGTACGACACACACGCCTGGAGACCACATTCGACAGAGGCTGTACGATACACACGCCTGGTGACCATATTCGACAGAGGCTGTACGATACACACGCCTGGTGACCATATTCGACAGAGGCTGTGATACACACGCCTGGGGACCACATTCGACAGAGGCTGTACGATACACACGCCTGGGGACCACATTCGACAGAGGCTGTACGATACACACGCCTGGAGACCACATTCGACAGAGGCTGTACGATACACACACGCCTGGGGACCACATTCGACAGAGGCTGTACGATACACACGCCTGGGGACCACATTCGACAGAGGCTGTACGATACACACGCCTGGGGACCACATTCGACAGAGGCTGTACGATACACACGCCTGGAGACCACATTCGACAGAGGCTGTACGACACTCACGCCTGGGGACCACATTCGACAGAGGCTGTACGATACACACGCCTGGGGACCACATTCGACAGAGGCTGTACGATACACACGCCTGGAGACCACATTCGACAGAGGCTGTACGATACACACGCCTGGGGACCACATTCGACAGAGGCTGTACGATACACACGCCTGGGGACCACATTCGACAGAGGCTGTACGATACTCACGCCTGGGGACCACATTCGACAGAGGCTGTACGATACACACGCCTGGGGACCACATTCGACAGAGGCTGTACGATACACACGCCTGGGGACCACATTCGACAGAGGCTGTACGATACACACGCCTGGGGACCACATTCGACAGAGGCTGTACGATACACACGCCTGGGGACCACATTCGACAGAGGCTGTACGATACACACGCCTGGGGACCACATTCGACAGAGGCTGTACGATACACACGCCTGGGGACCACATTCGACAGAGGCTGTACGATACACACGCCTGGGGACCACATTCGACAGAGGCTGTACGATACACACGCCTGGGGACCACATTCGACAGAGGCTGTACGATACACACGCCTGGAGACCACATTCGACAGAGGCTGTACGACACTCACGCCTGGGGACCACATTCGACAGAGGCTGTACGATACACACGCCTGGGGACCACATTCGACAGAGGCTGTACGATACACACGCCTGGTGACCATATTCGACAGAGGCTGTACGACACTCACGCCTGGAGACCACATTTGACAGAGGCTGTACGACACTCACGCCTGGGGACCACATTCGACAGAGGCTGTACGATACGCACGCCTGGAGACCACATTTGACAGAAGCTGTACGATACGCACGCCTGGTGACCACATTCGACAGAGGCTGTACGATACACACGCCTGGAGACCATATTCGACAGAGGCTGTACATGACACACGCCTGGGGACCACATTCGACAGAGGCTGTACGATACACACGCCTGGGGACCACATTCGACAGAGGCTGTACGATACACACGCCTGGAGACCACATTCGACAGAGGCTGTACGATACGCACGCCTGTGGACCGGCCACTGTGTATGGCGTTGAAGGCTGGCAACTCGCCTTGTGAACGCAAGGGAGACGACACAAAGCGATAGACAAGAGCAATTCTTGTTCACCTGAAGAAAAGAGAGCCATCCGGCTAAACAAGGAGAACAAGTGGAAGCACATTTTGAAGTTCTAGAGGTAGAACGTCTAATATGACCTAGAGGTAGGATGGCCTACAGAGGTTGGGAGTAAGACGGCCCAAAGGGCGAAAAAGCCCGTCGTATTTGAAAACCACTTACGCCAACACAATCGGTTCGAGAGCCTATGAGAAACAGCTCAGTTAAAGCAGCCTTGTGAGGAGTAGAGCATGTGACTTTTTGGTCTGATAATCGTATCTGACTTTTGAACAGGATTGGCTGTTGTGGGTGGTGAGTACGTATCCTTGCTCAGGAAAGTTTTGCCGGAGTGTCATCGCAATGGAGTGGCGGTCAGGACACCATGCTTCAGAACACCAGATGGAAGCGCGCCATGCTGCCTGGCCTGATATATTGGAGGAATTCGTGGAAAACAGAGCAAACAAAAGCATAAATAAAAGGATTTTTTTGGGAAAGCGTGAAGTCAGGAGCCCGGACACCGGTACAAATCCCGTGTACGGACACAGGGGCGGTGTTATAGCCTGGTACAGCACGGACGCCGCCCCAGGTCCTCTTCCGTACCCGTCTGTCCAACACAGCATACATATGCACGGTGAACTACACGCAATATTATCAGCCTACGCTAATATCTACAACATAAACACTGAACCGAACATCATGGCCCACAGACACCAAATCAGCAATACAAAGCGTATCATCCTACACCACATTCAAACACACTCTCATCCACGAAATACTACGCATACATAACACATTAACCACTCAACAGCCACGTGTTAATTGGATCCCCAGCCTCACAAGCATACGTGGCAACGAACACGGATGCACCGAAGCAAACCTAGCCACAACACTGCAACCGACCACACACCGTCAATCCGACCATTTCCCCATAATTCACCAGGCAATCACCAAACACATTTAACGAACATGGGACACCTCAAGAACCCAAATGCACGAAATGCACCCCAAATACGAACACTGGAAACTATCAATCAAAACACCGACATAAGGAACGCACAATGAAACGACCATGCATCGGATACACAGCACTTACTCACTCCTACCACATACTCATACACTGCACCAAATACACCAATCAAAGACAACACATTACAAATTACTGCACCGCAAACAACATCCGACTAAACATCACCACTCTATTCGACGATGAACACCCAAAATTATACAAACGTAACATGCAGTTTCTTTCGATTACACGCATACTTCATGATCTGTGACAAAAACCGACAAAAGGGAGCGGTAAACAAAAACAATTACAAACCGAAAATACTATGAAAAGAAACAGAAAACACAAAAGAAAATCATAACAACGAAAAACAACAATACGATACATTAACAAAAAGGAAGATACATGTTCAACAAGAAAACAAAAGCAAAATAAATTTTATATAAAGTGGATGACTTCTTTGAAATGTTCACACAACCTTGGAGGTGCCCCATTCACATCCCACCCGCTACACCCCATACAACCCAACAGGCAACGTCTGGACTAACAAATCTTCGCCGCCTTATCTCCTGCGGCCTTCGACCAATCCTACCACTTCAGCCCAAATGCAACTATAATGTATCCCCGTTTCCCTACCAGTGAACTCCACTATTCCTTCCTCGCCTACTGTCCTTAACTCGGTACCCCTCAAGCCACTTTACCTATAACATTTACACATACATACACACGTAAACAGTCGACATCAGCAACATGGCGGCAGACTGGCAAAATTCGCCCCCATCCCCTACACACGTTGACGCCCTGCGCCACCTCTCGGTGGTAATTATGAACACAATTATCGATTGCACGATGGTTCAGATAGGTGGCGCTAGTGTTGCGGGTTGAGTTCTCACAATATTGTTGTTGAAAACGCCGAAGAGAATGATGACCTGTAGCGGTGCCCAGCAGACGACGAACACCATCAACACAATCAGCACCATCTTCACCACCTGTCGAGACGAGCATACGTCAGTGATCACTGCGATCAGAAGATCAGAAGTCACACGACCTGCTCACTGGCCAGCGTGGAAGACTAGTTCGGGTCTCTTTTTTCGGTGTGCAGGCTGCACACAATGTCCGGAATGCTATACCGAATGCCAGGAATAATATATATTATCTTATCGACAAGTCAACAAATGCTTCAAGAAACGCATGAAACAAGAGATATACCGATTCAGTGTCGTCGAATTTCAATTAAGCAATTACGGTTGTAGCTACGGCAGTACGCTTCGTACAGTTTATTTAGTGAAGCGTTCATATTCGAAGCGTTCATATTCGAGGATGGCAGCCTAATTCTTTGTGGAGGTTCAGCCGCGTCAAGAAGATACGCTGCACCCTCCCAATGCGAACACGATGATATTTGGCAGCACGAGACATTTGGCAGCACCAATACAAGAGACAACAGTACCCGAGGAGGTAGGCCGAGCTTGTGCACTACCAACAGCGAGAGCTGTTTGCTAATTCAGCTTGCACCGGGGAGGTCGATGCAGATGTCCAAATAGGCAGGCCAAGTTCTTTGCTCCGAAACAGTATGCTTTGTCCCAGGATGATGTCAAAGTGCCGCGCATAGTACTAACGTTTTCAATAGTTGCACCTTCTAATTACCATTAGACGGAGACGGAGACGGAGACGGAGACGGAGACGGAGACGGAGACGGAGACGGAAGACGGAGACGGAGACGGAGACGGAGACGGAGACGGAGACAGAGACGAGAGACGGAGACGGAGACGGAGACGGAGACAGAGAGACGAGACAGAGAGAGAGAGAAGAAGAAGAAAAAAAAAAAAAGAAGAGAGAGAGAGAGAGAGAGAGAGAGAGAGAGAGAGAGAGAGAGAGAGAGAGAGAGAGAGAGAGAGAGAGAGAGAGAGAGAGAGAGAGAGAGAGAGAGAGAGAGAGAGAGAGAGAGAGAGAGAGAGAGAGAGAGAGAGAGAGAGAGAGAGAGAGAGAGAGAGAGAGAGAATAATCCACCTTTGGGCGTGCTCGAAACGGGATGTTACCACTCGGACGCCTCTCTGTTGAACACCACTCTCCATCTTCTTTTCGTCAAGTATGACTTGCGATAGCCCACTGACACAGGGCATACGCTTCGACTTATGCAGGAAATGATGATGGTTTACGCTTTGAACTGCGCTGGAAAAGTCCGTGTACACCTCATCCAGCTGAGCCACCATCAGAGATTGCTCTCCACTCATACGATGCAAAGCATGCTAAATTGGTGATACAAGAACAATGCCGGATGATACCATTCGGGGACGGATACAGGTAGGACCGGCCATGATGCACGAGTTGGTCGCAAACAATATTTGCGATGATGTTGACGCAAAGAGGCAGCAGGGCAACAGATAAATAATCTGCTACAAGCTTGCCTGAGCTTTGTGTGAAGATAAGGACGATATTAGCTTCTACTCACTGCTCGGCAAGGACTCCACAATATAATAGCATAGTGAAAAGTTTACATAGGACAGCCAGCTCTTCGGCACACTGGCGCGGGATGCGGACGCTCAGTCCATCTCGGCCGCACGCCCTGGCCACGATGATGCTTCTCAGCATATAGCAGACTGATTCCCCTGACACAGCAAAATCAGTGAGCAAATCGACGTGACTCCCAGGCATGCCCGGGAAATTAACGTCAGCTGGGTCAGAAAATGGTGCCGCAAGTGCCATATTGCAGGTTAGGTAAGTTCGCTCTGCCTACATCGTGCCTCACCTGCATCGCAGCCTGCTTTGGCTCCACGGCTCGCTTAGTATCTTGACGAATCACGACAGACATCGCTTTTTTCGGAACGAGGTGAACATGATTGCGCCTTGTCGCCTCGACGAGCTTGACATGTCGCCTCGTCCACTGCCGCCAGACTCAACAAATCCCTCAGTCCAACAGGTCCCCGGTCCATCGGATCCCCGGTCCAACAGACCCCCCGGTCCAACAGACCTCCCGGTCCAACAGATCCCCCGGTCCAACAGATCCCCCGTCCATCAGATCCCCGGTGTAACAGATGCCCGACCCAACAGACCTACCGGTCCAACTGATCCCCCGTCCAACAGATATCCTGTCCAACAGAACCGTACGCTGACCGAGATAATCGCCTCGTCACGGTCAGAAGTGGGTGGCTGCGGTCTCGTGTTTGGCACACTTCGGGCAGGCCTCCAGTCAGCACCGTTACGTGACAGACACAATGCTGACCAGGATATAGCAAGGAAACGAAAAAATCCCCTGTCAAAAGTTTCCAACAGGGTAGTTAACACTCGCACGTCCGGAGGTCCGCGCCAACTTCACATGTCCGGGGGGGGGGGGGAGATGTCTGTCACCCCAAGATCTCTAGAACTATGCTAGCTGGCGGCAAACGGAAAACGGCGCTGGATAGCTTGTGACGGACTCTATCGAAAGTGTTTCGGTCATTTTTTCGCTCAGGTCAACATTCAGGTCACTGGGTCATCATAGTTCAAATTCGACCAGATCAGGTGGGACTCAGATATTGACACATATCTCAGGAACTGTAACAGATAGAAACAAACGGCGAACGCTATTCGACAGTCATTGAAATGCGCTACCGACAATAGGCGGTGTAATTTAAGGTCAGGTCAACCGAAACTCAGGTCAAGGTCATGAAGTCGCCTAGGGAGGTCATGTAATGTATCAATCGACACGTCTTGACGATACGAGCACAATGACAGTAATGTCAGCCTTCTAGCTCAATGCAGTGCGATATAATGCGCAGAAATGTGTAATGATCTCAGGTGACCGCAGATACCTTGGTGAGGTCACTGAGCAAAAATATCAGCGGTAACATTGAGCATAGCTTCCATCTACATGCCACAGCCGTTGTGAGATCATTCCGAGCGCAAAAATGTAACCAGGAAACATTTGCATATTTTACCATAGCCCTATAATGGGGAAGCCATGGCCGCGACCTGACCTAAGGTCAATGCTACAAAAAACCCGATATACATATTATGGTCCCTGATGAGAACATGACATGTTATAAGTTTGAAATCAATCGCCAAATTATTGTGGAACTTATGCCACCTAGAACTCCGAGTGTGGTTCGGTCACTTCGCCTGACCTGGTGACCTGACATGAGACGACCCAGGGTTAAAAATGTATGAGGATATGTGGAAAAGACCAATGAACAGCTATGCTAGGATTGGCATTGCTAATCCGATTAGTTTGGCGGCAAATGAGGATAAACCGGAGGGAGAGGGGCAGATATCTGCCCCCCGGACGTGCGCGGATTAAATGTATATAAGCAGACAGGAAGTACATAAGGTGTGCAATCTACCTGTAGCAGGGGTTTTCCTAGCCATGCATGTTTATTTTTGTTACTGTACCAAAGGTCGGCAGTCGGAACGCGCAATATAGCCGTGTGTTGCAAACAAACCCAAAGTACCGTGATATTTTTTGAAAAGGGACAGTAAAATGCACCTAAACAGACAAGCGTCGAACATATCAATAGCCTATAGCATGGGCTTTGCAAACAGACATGTGTAGGCAATATAATTAGTCCGATGTATCCCATGTTAGTTTGAAATAGTTTATCTTCAATTTCAGCGCTTAGTTACTGCGCCACAAATATTGGAAATCGTCATGGGAGCAATCCCATATGGAAGTCGTCATGAGACCAATCCCATATGGAAATTGCATCTTCTACTACATT
Source organism: Imbricaverruca yamaguchii (assembly GCA_034440575.1). NCBI lineage: Eukaryota > Metazoa > Arthropoda > Thecostraca > Neoverrucidae > Imbricaverruca > Imbricaverruca yamaguchii. Next base: position 107,358 of record JAOTOL010000749.1, on the reverse strand, counting down.
ACTGCATGGCTTTTTAATATCAAAATAAGCTTTATATTTCACGCTATTCTGAGCTATTTGCTTTGGCTTCACCGTGGCGCTAGTACCCAATTGCCCACGCTTGGTGCCGAACGCGAAGTCCAAGATATTGTGAAATCCAGTGGCCGATGTCACACGCTGGCTCGATGCCATCACATCACACTGGTCGACGAATCTGCACCCACGCGCAGAGACTCCGGCTGAGACTGGTGCAGCTCCCTCACTGGTACCGCCGTCAACTGCATCGCGCGCGAGCGCACCACCCAAACCATCGCGTCACCAATTCATCACATCACCCAAACCATCGCGTCACCAATTCATCACACACTCAAACCATCGCGTCACCAATTCATCACATCACCAAAACCACCGCGTCACCAATTAATCACATCACCCAAACCATCGCGTCACTAATTCATCACATCACCCAAACCATCGCGTCACCAATTCATCACATCACTCAAACCATCGCGTCACTAATTCATCACATCACCCAAACCATCGCGTGACTAATTCATCACATCACTCAAACCACCGCGTGACTAATTCATCACACCACCCAAACCATCGCGTCACCAATTCATCACATCACCCAAACCATCGCGTCACTAATTCATCACACCACCCAAACCATCGCGTCACCAATTCATCACATCACTCAAACCATCGCGTGACTAATTCATCACATCACCAAACCACGCGTCACCAATTCATCACACCACCCAAACCACCGCGTCACCAATTCACTCCACCACCCAAACCACCGCGTCACCAATTCATCACATCACCCAAACCATCGCGTCACCAATTCATCACACCACCCAAACCATCGCGTCACCAATTCATCACACCACCCAAACCATCGCGTCACTAATTCATCACATCACCAAACCATCGCGTCACCAATTCATCACATCACCCAAACCATCGCGTGACTAATTCATCACACCACCCAAACCATCGCGTCACTAATTCATCACATCACCAAACCACCGCGTCACCAATTCATCACATCACCCAAACCATCGCGTCACCAATTCATCACATCACCCAAACCATCGCGTCACTAATTCATCACATCACCCAAACCATCGCGTCACCAATTCATCACATCACCCAAACCATCGCGTCACCAATTCATCACACCACCCAAACCATCGCGTCACCAATTCATCACATCACCCAAACCATCGCGTCACCAATTCGTCACATCACCCAAACCATCGCTTCACCGATACATCACGCACCCGAAACTACCGAATCATCTATCCACCAGGATAATACGTTATGAGGGCCGCTACACCAACCATGGCTAAATATACGGGCTATAAGAGGAACAGAGTATCATTACATTCTTACAGCCATACCCCGCCCATATTTCCCATGAGACTCCTGCGGTCTATTGAAACGCTGACAAGCCCGCTTCGGCATCTCCACAAGGCATCAATGGCATCGACCTCAACTTCACAGAATCTAATATTCAGCATGCCTGTCTACCCAGATGCCACTCACGATAAGCGAAATATTGGGCGGCACATTATGGCTGATTGCTCTCAATCAATGGGGAACATCCGTGTAACTCTTCGTATATTCCTGACAAATAGGAAGATTGATCCATTCGTGTTGGATGCTTCAAAGCGTGTGGAAATGTCACAACGACTACCGCGGCCCAGTAAATCTGGCGGAGACTGCGACATCCAGACACAGGTGACAACAGGTCAATGAGATAAGTACACCTAGCTCCCAGTGTATCTTCAGAATCAACAACTTAATATTTAACCAATAACATGCCTCGTCAGGTGAGTGGGAAGCAAAGTATAATATGCTTCTTGTCTTCAAATTTGGAAATGCTGGAAGCAATTTAATCTGACAATTCAAAAAAGACTTTTACAGATATCTGTCTCTCTCATTTTTGTACTCAATTCAAGGATTTATATCTCGAATTATCACATTGGATTTCTTCAAATTGTGCGTCAGATATTCTACACTAGCGAATTAAGATGTGCCATACTCGACAACTTTTATAAATATCCCGCCGTCATTTTTCAGCCTTTGACATGAAACTGGCCGGCATTATAGATGTTCTGGGATGGGTCGATGTACGTCAGGCGCCGATAGTCGCTGCTCAGAGGATCCGGAGGGTGCGGAGCGGTGGCACGACAAAAAGCAAAGGTCCACCCTTCAACAATACTAATGAACATCGGCCTCGACAATAATTAAAATCCAACAATACTAATCAACATGGAAATAATGCATCTACAACAGTGAATTTATCTTATACCATTTTGGCGTGGCAGAGCCGAAGGTCCACCCTTCAACAATGCTAATCAACATCGGCTCTGACACGCCAAAATGCTGTAGGATAAATTCACTGTTGTAGATGCATTATTTCCATTGAACGCCCATAAACGTAATGCTCTTAACCCGCGCCGTCTTTCCGGTCAAAACCTCCCACCCCGTCTCGGGGGGGGGGAGGCGGTTGAAGACCCCCCTCTAAAATCCAAACTAAGCATCGGACGAAAACGAAAGTGATGGCATCGGAAAGCGCTCGACGAGTAGGGCCTAGGTCCACCCTGCAAAACAATTTCCCCCAAAAGTGACGTCACCAGGGTGGCTAGATTTTCACGACTTTTCACGACTTACATTATGTTTTTGACTCTGGGGAGTTCATTTTGGGGATATATTAAAAAGCAAAATTTATTTGGAATGACAAAAGGACAGCGAAATCGACCAGGGCTATAATTTTTTTGCCCCCCCAAAAGAACTTAAAAAAAAAATTAATTTCAAAACTTTGAGTTTTCATGTTTTCTTAAATTTTCCTTTTCCAATGGGTAGAGCAGACCGAGAAGTCAACTGTCAACTTGCCAACTTCAACTTGTTGGAAAACTTGAACTATAATTTGGCAAATACGCAAAATTTATATGTAGTCAAAAAACGGGAAGAATGGAAAATTCAACTCGTACGTTTTATGGTATCCGCAAACATAAGCAAACGCTGAAAGTTTTATTAAAATATCTGTATCCGTTAAAGCGTGACGACTGGTTTAACATTTTTGGAGGTGACCTCACTTGGCCTTGACTAACTCGTTGACCCTAGATGACCTGACCTAATAATTTTGAATCAGTATGTTAAACCGATGTGGAAAAAGGTACGCCAATTTTGGGCGCGCTGCCACGCGCCGTTCGTCCGCTATCCGCGAAAAACCTAACCTAAGGTTGAAGACCCCCCCGAGACGGGACGGGTTAATGAATATCGAGAAAGCCTGTCGGTCTCAGCTCCAATGGTGGCGGAACTCATGCTAGTCACATCGCCTATCGTTTCAAACCTGAAAATATGCCTGCAACTTCAGTGTTGGGGCCCATTAACATTCAGGGAATGGTGCCGCGCACCGCCGTATTATAAATGGCGGGCGGCCGGCGACGGAGCGCGGACAGCCGGCGGCCCGCCGTCTATGGCGAAAAATAGTTACCGAAGACCATGCGAAAAGTAACAATATGCGCAACATATCACTGTAAGCAGCAATTAAATTGACGTCTGAAGGCAAACGAACTTTCATAAATGCACTTGGCATCATATTTTATTGGGACATAGTCTCAAATTGTGACTACATTTTTTCGCGCGCACACCAGCGAGGATCCAGCCGCGCTTGTCGCAGGCGCATATTTCAGAGTTGTTGAATGACATTAGGAACCTACCTGTTTTCTTTCTTTACCGGAGATCCCCCGATCCAGAGTGCGCATTAACATTGCGTCTGACGCCTAACGTCGGGTGTTGTAGTGGTGGGAGGTGGCAGGACATGCAACTAACAGACATATTCGGCTCCGCATCATGCAAAATGTTTAGGAAATGCCTTGAAGAGGACCTGTCCTTACACCAATTTGTAACGGAACCTACCAGGCATGGCTCATTCTTGGACCTTGTATTCTCAGTTTAAATGACTTGGTTCAATACTTGACGTAGGAGAAACTCTGGGAAGAAGTGACCATAACAATAAGAATTGGATTTAGCTAGAAACTGTAATGAGGACAGCAAAATGTTTTTTGGTTTCTACAAGCTGAGTAAAGTTTCTAGCACACTTGGTCCACTGGAAGTAAATGGGACTATATTGGGTGAGGATACTGAGATGGTTGAGGAGCTGAGCAAGTAGTTTAAATCAGTGTTTACATTGGAAGATATGACCAATCTGCCGACGGTACACCATAGTTCAGTGACATGTGATCGGATACATGATGTTGATTTCATTGATAGTGATGCTGTTTTCAATCATATCAGGAAAATAAAGCCAAACAAGGCAGCAGGACCTGATGAAATGTATGCTAGGGTATTGCGGGAAGCTGAAAAGGAACTGGGATTTCCACTTAGTATAATATTTTGTAGATCTGTTCCACAAAATGAAATTCTAACAGATTGGAAAAGGGCAAATGTAGTTCCTATTTTCAAGAAAGGAGAAAGAGGGAAAGTTGAAAACTATAGGCCAGTAAGTCTCACATCCCTAGTTTGCAAGGTGCTCGAATCAATTATCAAGGATAGAATAGTTGGTTATCTGGAAGGAAACAGATTGATACAAGATACTCAACATGGGTTTAGGAAAGGGCGATCATGCCTCACAAATCTCTTGGACTTTTTGAACTTCGGGATTTGTATTTTGATTTGATTTGATTTGATCAGGGAAGTCAGGTCGATGTAGCATATCTTGACTTTAGTAAGGCCTTTGACAAGGTACTCCATACACGGTTAATGATTCAGCTTCAGGCCCATGGTATTGCAGGTAGCATCTTAAAATGGATAGAGTTGTGGCTTTCAGATAGATAACAAAGAGTGATGCTAAATGGTACAAAGTCATCATGGCAAAATGTTCTTAATGAAGTCCCCCAGGGGTCAGTACTGGGGCCACTACTGTTCAGTATATTTGTAAATAGCATTGAAAGTGGCCTAAGCAGTAAGGTTTTGAAATTTGCAGATGATTTGAAAGTCTTCAGGGCAATAACAGGTCAAAATGAGCATATCTCGCTGCAAAAAGACTTAGACGAACTTGTGAAGTGGTCCCCGAAGATTGGCAAATGAAATTTAATTTCGATAAGTATAAAATCATGCATGTAGGTAAGCAGCACGTGAAGGCTCCATACTTGATTCGTGGCCAAGTGCTATCAGTGGCTCAACAGGAGAAGGATTTAGGTGTTATTCTAAGCACAAATTGGGGGCATCAGAACAGACCAAGGAAGCCATGAAGAAGGCACTGAGAATGCTTGGGGCAATAAATAGGAATGTATCATACAATAGTGAGGAAGTCACCAGGAAGCTTTACTGTGCATATATCAGGCCACATTTGGAATATTGCATTCAAGCTTGGTCTCCTAGCTATGGAAAATATTGTTGGCTTTTAGAGAGAGTACAAAAGAGGGCTACAAAAATGGTTAATGGTATAAGCAACCTGGCATATGAGGAAAGATTGAAGAAATTGAATATGTTTTCACTTAGATATAGAAGGCTGAGAGGAGATTTCATCGAGGTCTTTAAATTTGTCCATGGTCAGGAGAGGGGATATCTTGGGGAAATGTTTGAATTGAACAGAAATGATGCCATTAGAGGTCATCAATTCAAAATTAAAGTTAACCACGGCAGAACAAGGTTAAGACAGTCTTGCTTCACCAACAGGGTAGTAGAACACTGGAACCAGCTGCCAGAAACCATTGTAAGTAGCAGCACAATGAACGTCTTTAAAAACAGCATAGACAATCATTATAAGAATAGAGGGCTTGCTTTTCAGTATTACAGGGAGGGCTGATCGACGGATTTGGTGGGCAACTGTTTGAGTGTACAGAGTGCAACCAAGAAGGGCCATTTTGGCTCATAGTTGCACTAATCTCTTATGTCTTTATATACTTTTGTGAACACAACTAACATGAGAAATATACTAACACATTGTTGATCAATGACGTAATCTAGCGGAGTTCCAATATTATTTCACCCTCAACTTCTGACCCTCGTCCTTCCAACACATGTGTGCATATCAAGGCCCAGACGCTCACTGAAGGTCGTTGCCATGGCAACAGTAAGCATAATTGACTGGCATCTTGAAGCTTAATTTAGCTGCAATCGCCCTGTGGCGAAATGTCTCGCTCTCTTCTGCTTTAATGTTCACCACTATCTTGGGCTCAAATGTGTTTGGCAAGCAAATCAACTTACGTTTTTTCTACGCTCCAAGCCACTTCATTTCCAAATAATTGCACGTTTTCCTGATTGCCTAGATCGGAGCTTGGACTCCAGGCACTTAATCAGCTTTTTTAAAAGGATTTAATACTCTGGTTAAAGGAACTCTAGAACAAATCTTGTTTTGGCTCATTTTATCTGAGCACAGACAGACAAACAAACATAAAGACAACATACACGAAGCCAATCTTCTTCGCCGGAAATTATTCACTTGCTAATTACCACACATCCACACATGATAAGGATGCCAACACAGAAAAAGACCCAATATGAAATGATGTATTAGACATATGGACCATATGGGGCCCGGTAAATTGAACCATGCGCTCTTAGAGAGGGAAGGTGCAAGTTAGTGTGCACTCCATGCATTTCAGACAATTCCTTGCAGAGGTGCAGCCAATCGAGTGGTTCTTCCTTGGCGGGACCCACCCCTCCCCTCACAAGAATAAACTATATCAAGCAATACATTTTGGAATTTGCTCCCCACCAAACAATAAATTTTGGCGCTCTTCGCGCGCTCAACGCGGCCTCAATTAGTTCAGATTATGTCTGGATATGAAACTATGAAAATCGTGCCCAACAAAGTCGAATCTTATAAATCTAATCTTGAGTGAAAGGAATGAATGAGTTATGAATGAATGAGTTATGAATGAATGAAAGGATGCAACTTTTCCATCCTCCCTTTCCGGCGAGATCCTTACACCGATCTCAGTGGGTTATTATATACGTCCTCTAATGTTTATCCTAAATGTCGCACGGAAACGAAAGAGGTGTCATCGGAAAGCTTTCCACGTGTAGGGCCAAAACCACCCCAAAAATTGTACCCCTTCAGAGAGTGACATCACCAAGAAGTTATGTGATCGCGCCTGACATCATGTTTGGGTCTCTGGAGAGTTCATTTTGAGAAGATATAAAAATAAAATTATTTAGAATCCGAAAAGAAAAGACGAAATCCGCCACGGTACGAAATTGCTTAGCTACCCTAAAATAAAGATGTGTATTTCTTCAAATTTGCAATGATTCCCATTTAATTCAATTGTGCAATATTCCATCAGGCTTAGCGCAGCGAGAAGCATCGTTTTCAGCAAGCTTGAGTATCCAGAGCGGCAGCTGTCGCAGTGGCGGGACTGGGCGTCGCCCGCCCAGCTGCCGCTGCCACAGGCCGATAGTGGGGATCCTCTGCGTGCTGCCGCCCAACCGATACCAAATTAGCCGGCCGGCCCGAGCAGCACGGCCGGCCCGAGCAGCACGGCCGGCCCGAGCGGCACGGCCGGCCCGAGCAGCACGGCCGGCCCGAGCAGCACGGCCGGCCCGAGCAGCACGGCCGGCTGACCTCGTCAGACGGCAGATGCTGCGGACGTCTGACGTCAGACGCTACAGCTGACGTTGCAGATGTCAGATGTTGGACGTCAGACGTTACGGACGCTACGTCAGTCGTTACATCAGACGTTACGTCAGACGTTACGTCAGATTTTACGTCAGACATTCTGTCAGACGTTACGTCAGACGTTACGTCAGACGTTACGTCAGACGTTACGTCAGACGTTACGTCAGACGTTACGTCAGACGTTACGTCAGACGTTACGTCAGACGTTACGTCAGACGTTACGTCAGACATTACGTCAGACGTTACGTCAGACGTTACGTCAGACGTTACGTCAGACGTTACGTCAGACGTTACGTCAGACGTTACGTCAGACGTTACGTCAGACGTTACGTCAGACGTTACGTCGGACACTCTGTCAGTCGTTACGTCAGATGCCAGTCAGATACGCCCGACGATACGTCGGCCGACGTCGGAGCACGGCCGGCCCCATTAGCGGACGAATTTGCGATCAGCTGGCGCTCCGCGTGATTGGGCGCCGACTGTGTTGGCAAATAAAGCCGGCTGACCTCAGCCCTGTCGGTCACCCCGGCGGCGCTGGCTCAGGTCGGACAACCACGAGCGGACACTTGGCTTATGTTGAACCACAGCGGGCACTTCGCTTGAATCTCACCACCACGGGCACTTTATTTAAATCGGACCATCGCAGGCACTTGATTTAAATCGGACCACCGCGGGCACTTGGCTCAAGCCACACTACAGCCGGTACTTGGCCTCAGTATGACCGCCGGGAGGGTAGTGCTGCTCGGCCCGGCACCCATTACCCGGCTGTAGCTGATGAGTGTTCGTCGCACCACGGGATTAGCGCTGACAAAGCAGAGTGGGGCTGCCGGACATGCTCTGCCTGGAGGCAGCTCCGTCGATGCAGCGGCACGGCACGGAGACACGGCCCGGCCACGTGTCGCCCGACACGGAGACACGGCCCGGCCACGTGTCGCCCGACACGGAGACACGGCCCGGCCGCGTGTCGCCCGACACGGAGACACGGCCCGGCCACGTGTCGCCCGACACGGAGACACGGCCCGGCCGCGTGTCGCCCGACACGGAGACACGGCCCGGCCGCGTGTCGCCCGACACGGAGACACGGCCCGGCCACGTGTCGCCCGACACGGAGACACGGCCCGGCCACGTGTCGCCCGACACGAAAAAACGCCCGGCCGCGTGTCGCCCACAGGCTCTTCTCTGTTCATCGGGTGGCCCGACACGGAGACACGGCCCCCGTGTCGCCCGACACGGAACACGGCCCGGCCCTTCGCCCGAACATCACGGTGCCGCGGCGTGCAGTCGGAGAACAAGCCAACGGGCAACACTGTCGCGCCAAAACAAGCCAACGGGCAACACTGTCGCGCCAAAACAAGCCAACGGGCAACACTGTCGCGCCAAAACAAGCCAACGGGCAACACTGCCGCGCCAAAACAAGCCAACGGGCAACACTGTCGCGCCAAAACAAGCCAACGGGCAACACTGTCGCGCCAAAACAAGCCAACGGGCAACACTGTCGCGCCAAAACAAGCCAACGGGCAACACTGTCGCGCCAAAACAAGCCAACGGGCAACACTGCCGCGCCAAAACAAGCCAACGGGCAACACTGTCGCGCCAAAACAAGCCAACGGGTAACACTGCCGCGCCAAAACAAGCCAACGGGCAACACTGTCGCGCCAAAACAAGCCAACGGGCAACACTGTCGCGCCAAAACAAGCCAACGGGCAACACTGTCGCGCCAAAACAAGCCAACGGGCAACACTGCCGCGCAACGGTGCCGACTGGTGCAAACTTCGCAGCGTACGCAGCCTGTGTCAGTGTGTGCACAGCACATCTTCAAGTTGGGACCCACTGCATATAGGAATTGCACTGCTGGTCTCGCTGAGAATGCTGCAGCTGCAGATATGGTTGGTGTTCTCGCGTATTCTATAAGATATCATTGATGCTACTTTATTATCAGTCCCGATAGTTCAATCTTCCTACACTAGCCCTTTCGTTCGAAAGTTGTTCGTAGACTGAGGAGCACACTATGAAATACATCATGCCAATACAACCGATATGTGAACGCGATATAGCGCTGCAAAAACGACGACCAATACGAACGTCGTCCATTTGACATAATTCAGAATTGTTCAGTCATCGCTGCTGTAATAATGCATGTGTGTTGAGTATGTTCAGCTCTAAGCTTAACTGCAACTATTTTACTTTCTGAGATGTTCATGCTGACATGTCTCGTGGCCTGTTCACAATAATTTCATTGTTCAGCTAAGAATCCTTCTTATGATCGTGCATTATGGAAAACCATTTAAGCCTAGCAGGGACAGCCAGGTAGCTAAGCTACAGTAGGTAAGAGCGTCAGTCATCATTGGACTCCCCTATCCTGGCAAGACGGCAAGACAGGGTTTGAGTCGCTTACCCTCCGGCCGGAATGGTCACCCGATACGGACTAAGTTCACCCGACAAACCCGGCTGAGCAGAGAATCCTGGTCGATAAAGCCACCTCACCAATAATTCGGGCCATTTTATTTTGTCTCAGATAGACGTAGGTGGGCAGTTCAAAACTATCAAAGCGCCGACAGAACTTGCTTACAAAAATCAAACGTGTCCCCAGACAATTGCTTTTTGTAGGCGACCAACGTGCTGCCACCTACAAGGAAAATTCAATTATGATATAGCTTGTTAACACTACGCTCACCTCTACATTTTCTGAACAGGCACACTATAAAAAACAAAAGTGAAGCAAGTTGCATGGCTTTATGATAGCTAGAACGAATTTTACTACCAAGCGTAGATTGTGCAATAACACACAAATTGTCGTTCCTTCAGCGCACAAAGGACCACCGATGGCCAACTGTGCAGACTCAACTAAAACACCATCCCGAAAAATGCGCTTTTGTGAACCATCTGGCATCAGACCCGCACGAAAATGCAATCAGCCGAGCTATCACAGGGGCACTCCATGGCAATTGAGAGATTGGAATCTCGTTGCGTCACACAACAGCGCCACGTCACGCGTCACGTCACGTCACAGCGTCATATCACGGCGTCACGTCACGCGTCACGTCACGCGTCACGTCACGCGTCACGTCACGCGTCACGTCACGCGTCACGTCACGCGTCACGTCACGCGTCACGTCACGCGTCACGTCACGCGTCACGTCACGCGTCACGTCACGCGTCACGTCACGCGTCACGTCACGCACGTCACGTCACGTCACGCGTCACGTCACGCGTCACGTCACGCGTCACGTCACGCGTCACGTCACGCGTCACGTCACGCGTCACGTCACGCGTCACGTCACGCGTCACGTCACGCGTCACGTCACGCGTCACGTCACGTCCGTCACGTCACGTCACGCGTCACGTCACGTCACGACGTCGCACGTCACGTCACGTCTACCGTCACGTCACGCGTCACGTCACGCGTCACGTCACGCGTCACGTCACGCGTCACGTCACGTCACGTACGCGTCACGTCACGCGTCACGTCACGCGTCACGTCACGCGTCACGTCACGCGTCACGTCACGCGTCACGTCACGCGTCACGTCACGCGTCACGTCACGCGTCACGTCACGCGTCACGTCACGCGTCACGTCACGCGTCACGTCACGCGTCACGTCACGTCATGGCTCGGCTGTTGCCGGTTGATACAGCAGTGTCTGGTCATGGCTCGGCTGCTGCCGGTTGATACAGCAGTATCTGGTCATGGCTCGGCTGCTGCCGGTTGATACAGCAGTGTCTGGTCATGGCTCGGCTGCTGCCGGTTGATACAGCAGTATCTGGTCATGGCTCGGCTGCTGCCGGTTGATACAGCAGTGTCTGGTCATGGCTCGGCTGCTGCCGGCTGATACAGCAGTATCTGGTCATGGCTCGGCTGCTGCCGGCTGATACAGCAGTATCCGGTCATGGCTCGGCCGTGTCAGCTTCGATACCACCACCTACCACCGTCGACAGCCACCTACCACCGTCGATGTTTTCGATCTGGCCGTGTTCCGGTGTGAAATCTATCATTGGCACCTTTCCACCATCTCTGGCGAAGGTGTCCACGGTTGGACCACAAAACTATGTTCGAACCGGTCTTGGCTCCATTCAACTCGCTCAACACCTCGCAATTTAGCTCATTGGAGTGAGGCTGACCGATCAATCGATGCAGTGGACGTTCATTGGATAGCTGAAACAGCCAGTAGTTGGGCTGGCTAGAGCGCTGATGACCTGCATTTATCTCGCCTGTTTTGGCAAGCCAAAGCCAGAGTCGCTTCAATAGCTCTCATTTAGCCCCCGGCTCGAAGAGTCAATTGGCAACTGGTCCGATGAGGTCGAGGACGAGCTACTGGGACTGCCGCGTCGGCGCATTGACGGCACCGCTAAACTCTCGGCCAAAATTATGCCGTTGAATTGAAATTCACGGGTCAAATAGTGGGGCCAGGGTTCACGCAACAACCTCTGCTTGGCATGAAACCCTGGTCCACGAGACCACTCAGCAAAAACTCGGACTACATGGAAAAGGCGCCATCGACACGTTGTCCCGTGAGGTCCGTGCTCACACTGGTACCGTCCGACACCAACTACAGCTGGGGATGGGCTGCTGGTCACGCGGCAGACCACTGCCTGGCGGCTCGGCTTTGGTGGCAGCGAGGGGCTGCAGAGGTGCAGGGGCTCGGCTGCCCCCTGATGACTATATGGTCCGCCGCCTTGTTCCCCTCCAGCCCGTGTGGCCTGACACCCACTGAGTGTGATGTGCTGCCCTCTGTCCCCTCCAGACTGACACCCACTGAGGGTGATGTGCCGCCCTCTGTCCCCTCCAGCCTGACACCCACTGAGGGTGATGTGCCGCCCTCTGTCCCCTCCAGCCTGACACCCACTGAGGGTGATGTGCCGCCCTCTGTTCCCTCCAGCCTGACACCCACTGAGGGTGATGTGCCGCCCTCTGTCCCCTCCAGCCTGACACCCACTGAGGGTGATGTGCCGCCCTCTGTCCCCTCCAGCCTGACACCCACTGAGGGTGATGTGCCGCCCTCTGTCCCCTCCAGCCTGACACCCACTGAAGGTGATGTGCCGTCCTCTGTTCCCTCCAGCCTGACACCCACTGAAGGTGTTGTGCCGTCCTCTGTCCCCTCCAGCCTGGCACCCACTGAGGGTGATGTGCCGCCCTCTGTTCCCTCCAGCCTGACACCCACTGAGGGTGATATGCCGCCCTCTGTCCCTTCCAGCCTGGCACCCACTGAGGGTGATATGGCGCCCTCTGTCCCCTCCAGCCCGACACCCACTGAGGGTGATGTCCACGTCCACAGCCAGCTGCTCCGTCTGGACGGTACAGGCGGATATCCTCAGTCTCAGCCTGCGCCTCTGGTGGCAGGCTGTCCACCCGCTGCTCCTGCCTCAGCTGTTACAGGCCGGACCAGCAGTCAGTGTACAGGCGGATATCCTCAGTCTCGGCCTGCGCCTCTGGTGGCAGGCTGTCCACCTGCTGCTCCTGCCTCAGCTGTTACAGGCCGGACCAGCAGTCAGTGTACAGGCGGATATCCTCAGTCTCGGCCTGCGCCTCTGGTGGCAGGCTGTCCACCTGCTGCTCCTGCCTCAGCTGTTACAGGCCGGACCAGCAGTCAGTGTACAGGCGGATATCCTCAGTCTCGGCCTGCACCTCTGGTGGCAGGCTGTCCACCTGCTGCTCCTGCCTCAGCTGTTACAGGCCGGACCAGCAGTCAGTGTACAGGCGGATATCCTCAGTCTCAGCCTGCACCTCTGGTGGCAGGCTGTCCACCTGCTGCTCCTGCCTCAGCTGTTACAGGCCGGACCAGCAGTCAGTGTACAGGCGGATATCCTCAGTCTCGGCCTGCGCCTCTGGTGGCAGGCTGTCCACCTGCTGCTCCTGCCTCAGCTGTTACAGGCCGGACCAGCAGTCAGTGTACAGGCGGATATCCTCAGTCTCGGCCTGCACCTCTGGTGGCAGGCTGTCCACCTGCTGCTCCTGCCTCAGCTGTTACAGGCCGGACCAGCAGTCAGTGTACAGGCGGATATCCTCAGTCTCGGCCTGCGCCTCTGGTGGCAGGCTGTCCACCTGCTGCTCCTGCCTCAGCTGTTACAGGCCGGACCAGCAGTCAGTGTACAGGCGGATATCCTCAGTCTCGGCCTGCGCCTCTGGTGGCAGGCTGTCCACCTGCTGCTCCTGCCTCAGCTGTTACAGGCCGGACCAGCAGTCAGTGTACAGGCGGATATCCTCAGTCTCGGCCTGCGCCTCTGGTGGCAGGCTGTCCACCTGCTGCTCCTGCCTCAGCTGTTACAGGCCGGACCAGCAGTCAGTGTACAGGCGGATATCCTCAGTCTCGGCCTGCGCCTCTGGTGGCAGGCTGTCCACCTGCTGCTCCTGCCTCAGCTGTTACAGGCCGGACCAGCAGTCAGTGTACAGGCGGATATCCTCAGTCTCGGCCTGCACCTCTGGTGGCAGGCTGTCCACCTGCTGCTCCTGCCTCAGCTGTTACAGGCCGGACCAGCAGTCAGTGTACAGGCGGATATCCTCGACCTTGGCCTGCGCCTCTGGTGGCAGGCTGTCCACCTGCTGCTCCTGCCTCAGCTGTTACAGGCCGGACCAGCAGTCAGTGTACAGGCGGATATCCTCGACCTTGGCCTGCGCCTCTGGTGGCAGGCTGTCCACCTGCTGCTCCTGCCTCAGCTGTTACAGGCCGGACCAGCAGTCAGTGTACAGGCGGATATCCTCAGTCTCGGCCTGCACCTCTGGTGGCAGGCTGTCCACCTGCTGCTCCTGCCTCAGCTGTTACAGGCCGGACCAGCAGTCAGTGTACAGGCGGATATCCTCAGTCTCGGCCTGCACCTCTGGTGGCAGGCTGTCCACCTGCTGCTCCTGCCTCAGCTGTTACAGGCCGGACCAGCAGTCAGTGTACAGGCGGATATCCTCAGTCTCGGCCTGCGCCTCTGGTGGCAGGCTGTCCACCTGCTGCTCCTGCCTCAGCTGTTACAGGCCGGACCAGCAGTCAGTGTACAGGCGGATATCCTCAGTCTCGGCCTGCGCCTCTGGTGGCAGGCTGTCCACCTGCTGCTCCTGCCTCAGCTGTTACAGGCCGGACCAGCAGTCAGTGTACAGGCGGATATCCTCAGTCTCGGCCTGCGCCTCTGGTGGCAGGCTGTCCACCTGCTGCTCCTGCCTCAGCTGTTACAGGCCGGACCAGCAGTCAGTGTACAGGCGGATATCCTCAGTCTCGGCCTGCACCTCTGGTGGCAGGCTGTCCACCTGCTGCTCCTGCCTCAGCTGTTACAGGCCGGACCAGCAGTCAGTGTACAGGCGGATATCCTCAGTCTCGGCCTGCACCTCTGGTGGCAGGCTGTCCACCTGCTGCTCCTGCCTCAGCTGTTACAGGCCGGACCAGCAGTCAGTGTACAGGCGGATATCCTCAGTCTCGGCCTGCGCCTCTGGTGGCAGGCTGTCCACCTGCTGCTCCTGCCTCAGCTGTTACAGGCCGGACCAGCAGTCAGTGTACAGGCGGATATCCTCAGTCTCGGCCTGCGCCTCTGGTGGCAGGCTGTCCACCTGCTGCTCCTGCCTCAGCTGTTACAGGCCGGACCAGCAGTCAGTGTACAGGCGGATATCCTCAGTCTCGGCCTGCACCTCTGGTGGCAGGCTGTCCACCTGCTGCTCCTGCCTCAGCTGTTACAGGCCGGACCAGCAGTCAGTGTACAGGCGGATATCCTCGACCTTGGCCTGCGCCTCTGGTGGCAGGCTGCCCACCTGCTGCTCCTGCCTCAGCTGTTACAGGCCGGACCAGCAGTCAGTGTACAGGCGGATATCCTCAGTCTCAGCCTGCGCCTCTGGTGGCAGGCTGTCCACCTGCTGCTCCTGCCTCAACTGTTACAGGCCGGACCAGCAGTCAGTGTACAGGCGGATATCCTCAGTCTCGGCCTGCGCCTCTGGTGGCAGGCTGTCCACCCGCCGCAACGGCTCACGTGTCGCAGCGAGCTCCCCCTCCTCATTTTACCTCTCCACCGCCCCGTCATAGGGGCCGCGGCGGCGGTCGGTCGCTGCCCAAAACCGGCCGTTCTGTGTTGCGTGACAGAAACTCGACGAGGTCGTCTGTCGCGAGGTACCAATTACGGGCCATCTGGGGGCACTGTAGCTCGGCTTCACCGGGCTCTATTGGGCGCGCGGGACAGCTCATCACGTTTGACGGGGGCAACAACCGGAAGCAGGGAGCACAGCAGACACCATTCGAGGATAGTCGTCTGTAGGTTTCTCGGCTATTTTCACAAAATTGCATTAGAAAGCTGGACATCTCACTCAGGCTGCCGAGTTCCAGGGCCAGGCGCCGGCTGTGTGATGCACGTCGAAAGCCGAGCTCGACGGCTCCAATCTGAGTATTAGCGATATTTGCTTTGCGGTACAGTTGCCGTGTCGTCGAATAGCCCAACCAAAGCTAATCTCACTGCTCATTATATTTGGTATCTGAGGAAAAACGTGGTATGTGTGACAGTTGAAAATCAAATCAACTCAAACCGGAGCAGGACCACCGAGGGCGATGTTTGACCTAGGTTTGGTTTAAAATGACCCTGACCTACCACCTTCGCAAGCTGACACTGAAGAACTACGCAAAGCTTACACCATTCATGAAAGTTACTTGTTTCCAGATGCATCAGCTGCAGACATCTCTGGGAGAAGTTCATCCACAGCCGAACCCTCAAAACGCGTCGTATTCGACGGCTCAACCATCATGTGTTTTCCTACCCTTTAACGTGAAAAGCATGATTTATTCAGAACATTCCGGGTCTGTACAATATTCCCGGTCCGGATGTCTGTTTAAGTACTTGCGCACAGTTAGAGCAGCTGCACCCACAGCGGTATGTACGTGAGACGGGAGGGGTTAGGTACATTCCCCAAGCGGCGGCGCCAATTCCCACCATCGTTATATCAACCGCTCTAGAGGAAGACGCTTCAGTATTGCACCCGGTACGTGAATTTCATGCCCACTGTCACATAATGAACTACGTTGAGCTCATAACCGCTACCACAGAATGAACAACATGAAACTCATAATCACCATCACACAATAAGCTACGTGAAACTCGTAATTACTGTCACAGAATGAACTACGCGAAGCTCATCATCACTATCAAAAATTGAGCTACATGAAGCTCATGACTACTGTCACAGAATGAACTACGCGAAGCTCATCAGCACTGCCACAGATTGAAGTATGCCAACCAGGAACTCACTTACATCTTTTTGCGGGGGCGGAATTTCGCCACCCATTGGGACAATTTGCGTGCAGTTTCCGAACAGTTGCGCCTGCACTCGTCTGGTTATCTACCCCGTCTGACAGGGAAGGCGTTACCTTCTCGCCACCATTGTGGTCGTGGCTTGTCGCCAACAGGTAGGGGACCTTGCGGGGACCGGTGCGTATTCAGAATCCATAGTCTCAGCAGACTAACTGTCACGCATCGCGTCTTCACATGCCGGGGTTAATACTGATCTTTACGATAACTGCAATTTCGTGTTGATCAGCACTCTCCGTGCTCGCACACACTGCCACGGTGACGGCCCCCAGATAGCAAACGGCGTCGGGCCACACTGGGGCCAGCTTCAATAGCGGTCGGAAATGGTCGGAAAACAGCGAGCAATCAGGCGCCAGCCAAGCTCGGTGGTCGGCAGCGTCCGCATATCAGCCTTCTAGTGCAGGAGGCCAAGTAAACAGGTGGACCGCGGTCGGCCGAGTGGGGCGGAGCCGACCCAGCAACCCGGCCGCCAGGTCAGCCAGGTCAGCCGCCAGGTCAGTCAGCGTGCCGCCCTGCCCGGCCGCCAGGTCAGTCAGCGTGTCGCCCCGCCCAGCAGCCCGGCCGTCAAGTCAGGTCAACCAGGTCAGCCGCCAGGTCAGTCAGCGTGCCGCCCTGCCCGGCCGCCAGGTCAGTCAGCGTGCCGTCCCGCCCGGCCGCCAAGTCAGCCAGGTCAGGTCAGCCAGGTCAGGTCAGCCAGGTAAGGTCACCCAGGTCAGGTCACCCAGGTCAGGTCACCCAGGTCAGGTCAGCCAGGTCAGGTCAGCCAGGTCAGGTCAGCCAGGTCAGGTCAGCCAGGTCAGGTCAGCCAGGTCAGGTCAGGTCAGGTCAGCCAGGTCAGGTCAGTCAGGTCAGGTCCAGGTCAGGTCAGCCAGGTCAGGTCAGCCAGGTCAGGTCAGCCAGGTCAGGTCAGCCAGGTCAGGTCAGCCAGGTCAGGTCAGCCAGGTCAGGTCAGCCAGGTCAGGTCAGCCAGGTCAGGTCAGCCAGGTCAGGTCAGCCAGGTCAGGTCAGCCAGGTCAGGTCAGCCAGGTCAGGTCAGCCAGGTCAGGTCAGCCAGGTCAGGTCAGCCAGGTCAGGTCAGCCAGGTCAGGACAGCCAGGTCAGGACAGCCAGGTCAGGACAGCCAGGTCAGTTAGCATGCCGCCCCGCCCGGCTGCCAGGTCAGCCAGCGCGCCACCCCACCCGGACGGATTCAGTGCTGCTAACCGCAGGGTTGTGGTTTAGTGCCCCATAATTGTATTGGCGTATCGGGGTTAAGATTTCACACATACTACCGATATCGAGCCTGAAGCAGAATCGGATGGAATATCGTTTTCAGTGCGCTATATTTTATTTAAAAAAGGGGGGGGGGGGGGGGGGGTGGTTTTGGGGGTAGGGTGTGTTTGTGGGGCCACCCCCCCCCCCCCCCCCAACCCCTTAATTCCAGGGCAAAGGGAAGGGGGGGAATTTTGGGGGGGACAATAAAACGGAAGCGGCCGCCGGGCACCCCCCCCCGGCCCTTTCGGGGCGGCGGCCAACGGCCCCCCCCGGGGGGGGGAAAAGGGGGGGGGGGGGGGGGGGGGAGCCCTGGGTTTCCAAAAAGGGGGGGAGGGGGAGGCCAGGGCCCTAACCAACTGAGTACGGGGCGCGAATATTGCATATTTAAGACAACTAACTTTTAGATCATGTTGTACACTTGATTTCTTCCATATGTTACCGAAGACTACACAAAACCGTTTTCATACTAAAATGTTTTCATTACGTCTAATGCTATAGTATTTGCACATATGTGAGGGAGTTCATGCAGTCATATTTTTGACGTTGACATGAATGATTAATGACTGATTATTGCAGTTCACAAACCTCAGATTCGTGATCGGGCTGTGAGTTAACACCATAGACGTCATTTCATCACACACTAAGAGGTTAGTACGCTCAATTGCACCCGGTGGATTTGAAACATTGCCAAATAAACCAACAGTTAGGTTGGGACAATTTTCCATTTTAATGTTCGTTCCCGTATTCGCCGTTGCTAAAAATATCAAAACTGTACCAGTAAACTTGCAGATTATCACCCCAGAAATCGAATGCTGTTTACGCCCGGAAATTTACCGAGAAGTTTGCAGGATTTCAGGAGGTGGGAAACTACGCCCCCTCCCTCAAACCTATGTCGTGACCGATGAGAGCTCTCCTGTAATAACATTACAGTAATGCCAGGCATTGGCATATTCCCTACCATATGAAATGGAAAAGTAATGTGCGACATCCGTTGGTGTGTGTTTATTTCGCTGGTGAGACCCGATGTACTTTATAAGTATAGCAATGCCCCAAAACATGGTTGCCGCCTCAAGGAGTACAATTTTGGGCGACGCTTCAAAATTACGTACGTTATAATAGTTGTGCATTATGGTGCAACTGGCATTAAGGAACACAACTGGGAATTCGCAGCGTATTGCTGAAGTCTGTGACAGCTTGAACACATCTTTGGAGTCACTCTCAGTTTGTTTGCTGCTTTCATCAAGATCGGCGTGCTGCTACACCCGATTCGTGTTATATTTAACGGGTGCAACTGATACAAATATATCGCAGTGCATGACCAGTGAATGGTCCGGGGAGCCGAGGCATGGATGAAATGCTGATGGGCTCACAGGGCGATACATAGCCCGGCTTACACGCATATGCAGGTAATTCCGGCACATTCATCGTACCCGTTAGCATGTCTGTGATATGTACCTGTGGTACCTGTGGTACCTGTGGCATCTGTGGTATCTGTGGTGCCTGTGGTGCCTTTGATGCCTGTGATGCCTGTGGCGCCTGTGGTGCCTGTGGTGCCTGTGGTGCCTGTGGTGCCTGTGGTGCCTGTGGTGCCTGTGGTGCCTGTGGTGCCTGTGGTGCCTGTGGTGCCTGTGGTGCCTGTGGTGCCTGTGGTGCCTGTGGTGCCTGTATTGGTGGACTGTAGTGGTGCCTGTGGTGCCTGTATTGGTGACTGTAGTGGTGCCTGTGGTGTCTGTATTGGTGACTGTAGTGGTGCCTGTGGTGCCTGTATTGGTGCCTGTAGTGGTGCCTGTGGTGCCTGTATTGGTGACTGTAGTGGTGCCTGTGGTGCCTGTATTGGTGACTGTAGTGGTGCCTGTGGTGCCTGTATTGGTGCCTGTAGTGGTGCCTGTAGTGTGCCTGTGGTGCCTGTAGTGGTGCCTGTAGTGGTGCCTGTAGTGGTGCCTGTAGTGGTGCCTGTAGTGGTGCCTGTGGTGCCTGTAGTGGTGCCTGTAGTGGTGCCTGTAGTGGTGCCTGTAGTGGTGCCTGTAGTGGTGCCTGTAGTGGTGCCTGTGGTGCCTGTATTGGTGACTGTAGTGGTGCCTGTGGTACCTGTATTGGTGACTGTAGTGGTGCCTGTGGTGCCTGTATTGGTGACTGTAGTGGTGCCTGTGGTGGTGCCTGTATTGGTGACTGTAGTGGTGCCTGTGGTGCCTGTATTGGTGACTGTAGTGGTGCCTGTGGTGCCTGTATTGGTGACTGTAGTGGTGCCTGTGGTGCCTGTATTGGTGACTGTAGTGGTGCCTGTGGTGCCTGTATTGGTGCCTGTAGTGGTGCCTGTGGTGGTGCCTGTATTGGTGACTGTAGTGGTGCCTGTAGTGGTGCCTGTAGTGGTGCCTGTAGTGGTGCCTGTAGTGGTGCCTGTAGTGGTGCCTGTAGTGGTGCCTGTAGTGGTGCCTGTAGTGGTGCCTGTGGTGCCTGTAGTGGTGCCTGTAGTGGTGCCTGTGGTGGTGCCTGTAGTGGTGCCTGTAGTGGTGCCTGTAGTGGTGCCTGTGGTGCCTGTATTGGTGCCTGTAGTGGTGCCTGTGGTGCCTGTATTGGTGCCTGTAGTGGTGCCTGTGGTGCCTGTATTGGTGACTGTAGTGGTGCCTGTGGTGCCTGTGGTGCCTGTGGTGACTGTAGTGGTGCCTGTGGTTCCTGCAGTAGTGCCTGTAGTGGTGCCTGTAGTGCCTGTAATGGTGCCTGTAGTGGTGCCTGTAATATTAGGTGCAATGGTGCCTGTAAGTGGTCCTGTAGTGGTGCCTGTGGTGGTGCCTGTAGTGGTGCCTAGTGGTGCCTGTGTGCCTGTAGTGGGGTCTGTAATAGTGCCTGTAGTGGTGCCTAAGTGCCTGTAATATTACCAGTGTGTGCCTGTAGTGGTGGTGCCTGTAGTAGCCTGTAGTGGTGCCTGTAGTGGTGCCTGTAGTGGTGCCTGTAGTGGTGCCTGTAGTGGTGCCTGTAGTGGTGCCTGTAGTGGTGCCTGTAGTGGTGCCTGTAGTGGTGCCTGTAGTGGTGCCTGTAGTGGTGCCTGTAGTGGTGCCTGTAGTGGTGCCTGTAGTGGTGCCTGTAGTGGTGGTGCCTGTAGTGGTGCCTGTAGTGGTGCCTGTGGGGCCTGTAGTGGTGCCTGTAGTGGTGCCTGTAGTGGTGCCTGTAGTGGTGCCTGTAGTGGTGCCTGTAGTGGTGCCTGTAGTGGTGCCTGTAGTGGTGCCTGTAGTGGTGCCTGTAGTGGTGCCTGTAGTGGTGCCTGTAGTGGTGCCTGTAGTGGTGCCTGTAGTGGTGCCTGTAGTGGTGCCTGTAGTGGTGCCTGTAGTGGTGCCTGTAGTGGTGCCTGTAGTGGTGCCTGTAGTGGTGCCTGTAGTGGTGCCTGTAGTGGTGCCTGTGGTGCCTGTATTGGTGCCTGTAGTGGTGCCTGTGGTGCCTGTAGTGGTGCCTGTAGTGGTGCCTGTAGTGGTGCCTGTAGTGGTGCCTGTAGTGGTGCCTGTAGTGGCTGTATAGTGGTGCCTGTAGTGGTGCCTGTAGTGGTGCCTGTAGTGGTGCCTGTAGTGGTGCCTGTAGTGGTGCCTGTAGTGGTGCCTGTAGTGGTGCCTGTAGTGGTGCCTGTAGTGGTGCCTGTAGTGGTGCCTGTAGTGGTGCCTGTAGGTGCCTGTAGTGGTGCCTGTAGTGGTGCCTGTAGTGGTGCCTGTAGTGGTGCCTGTAGGTGCCTGTAGTGTGCCTGTGCCTGTAGTGGTGCCTGTAGTGGTGCCTGTAGTGGTGCCTGTAGTGGTGCCTGTAGTGGTGCCTGTAGTGGTGCCTGTAGTGGTGCCTGTAGTGGTGCCTGTAGTGGTGCCTGTAGTGGTGCCTGTAGTGGTGCCTGTAGTGGTGCCTGTAGTGGTGCCTGTAGTGGTGCCCAGTGGTGCCTGTAATGGTGCCTGTAGTGGTGCCTGTAGTGCCTGTAGTGGTGCCTGTAGTGGTGCCTGTGCCTGTGGTGCCTGTAGTGGTGCCTGTAGTGGTGCCTGTGGTGCCTGTAGTGGTGCCTGTAGTGGTGCCTGTAGTAGGTGCCTGTAGTGGTGCCTGTAGTGGTGCCTGTAGTGGTGCCTGTAGTGGTGCCTGTAGGTGCCTGTAGGTGCCTGTAGTGGTGCCTGTAGTGGTGCCTGTAGTGGTGCCTGTAGTGGTGCCTGTAGTGGTGCCTGTAGTGGTGTGTGCCTGTAGTGGTGCCTGTAGTGGTGCCTGTAGTGGTGCCTGTAGTGGTGCCTGTAGTGGTGCCTGTAGTGGTGCCTGTAGTGGTGCCTGTAGTGGTGCCTGTAGTGGTGCCTGTAGTGGTGCCTGTAGTGGTGCCTGTAGTGGTGCCTGTAGTGGTGCCTGTAGTGGTGCCTGTAGTGGTGCCTGTAGTGGTGCCTGTAGTGGTGCCTGTAGTGGTGCCTGTAGTGGTGCTGTATGGTGCCTGTGGTGCCTGTAGTGGTGCCTGTAGTGGTGCCTGTAGTGGTGCCTGTAGTGGTGCCTGTAGTGGTGCCTGTAGTGGTGCCTGTAGTGGTGCCTGTAGTGGTGCCTGTAGTGGTGCCTGTAGTGGTGCCTGTAGTGGTGCCTGTAGTGGTGCCTGTAGTGGTGCCTGTAGTGGTGCCTGTAGTGGTGCCTGTAGTGGTGCCTGTAGTGGTGCCTGTAGTGGTGCCTGTAGTGGTGCCTGTAGTGGTGCCTGTAGTGGTGCCTGTAGTGGTGCCTGTAGTGGTGCCTGTAGTGGTGCCTGTAGTGGTGCCTGTAGTGGTGCCTGTAGTGGTGCCTGTGGTGCCGTGGTGCCTGTAGTGGTGCCTGTAGTGGTGCCTGTAGTGGTGCCTGTAGTGGTGCCTGTAGTGGTGCCTGTAGTGGTGCCTGTAGTGGTGCCTGTAGTGGTGCCTGTAGTGGTGCCTGTAGTGGTGCCTGTAGTGGTGCCTGTAGTGGTGCCTGTGTGGTGCCTGTAGTGTGTGCCTGTAGTGGTGCCTGTGGTGCCTGCAGTGTGTAGTGGTGCCTGTAGTGGTGCCTGTAGTGGTGCCTGTAGTGGTGCCTGTAGTGGTGCCTGTAGTGGTGCCTGTAGTGGTGCCTGTAGTGGTGCCTGTAGTGGTGCTAGTGGTGCCTGTAGTGGTGCCTGTAGTGGTGCCTGTAGTGGTGCCTGTAGTGGTGCCTGTAGTGGTGCCTGTAGTGGTGCCTGTAGTGGTGCCTGTAGTGGTGCCTGTAGTGGTGTGTCCTGTAGTGGTGCCTGTAGTGGTGCCTGTAGTGGTGCCTGTAGTGGTGCCTGTAGTGGTGCCTGTAGTGGTGCCTGTAGTGGTGCCTGTAGTGGTGCCTGTAGTGGTGCCTGTAGTGGTGCCTGTAGTGGTGCCTGTGGTGCCTGTAGTGGTGCCTGTAGTGGTGCCTGTAGTGGTGCCTGTAGTGGTGCCTGTAGTGGTGCCTGTAGTGGTGCCTGTAGTGGTGCCTGTAGTGGTGCCTGTAGTGGTGCCTGTAGTGGTGCCTGTAGTGGTGCCTGTAGTGGTGCCTGTAGTGGTGCCTGTAGTGGTGCCTGTAGTGGTGCCTGCAGTGGTGCCTGTAGTGGTGCCTGTAGTGGTGCATGTAGTGGTGCCTGTAGTGGTGCCTGTAGTGGTGCCTGTAGTGGTGCCTGTGATGGTGAAAGTTCCTGAAGTACGAATGAAGTTAATTATGATAATTTTGTTGAAGCGTAAATGATGCTTCCAGTGCTGATAAGCAGCTGAACTTCTTTAGGAGCAGCACACAATGTGTTTGATTATGCAGGGAAGCGCTGCTTTTTCCACAGGGCTATTGGATTCTGGCCAAGGTGACATTGCTGCAGATTTATTGGCTGAGCGGATGTCAGCCAGCAGAGAGCGTGCATGGCCATACATAGCTAGCTCTATCACCGGGTGTTGTGGCCGGGGCACCACCGGCCACACGGCTCGACAGGGCAGCCTTGGCTGATGCACAACTCCCGGTCCACCGCCTGCAGCCTGCCCCCTGTCTCGCAGTCTCTCTCAGTCTAACGTGCGCCAGTTTAGAACTTGGTCGTGCACGTGAGACAAGACAGTGACACACTGCGTCGTCCATCACATCCCGCCACGGGGATCCACTTAGGCCGTCCACCGGGATATTGGGCAGCTATCAACGCTAGCGAACTGGGCCGACTAGCATGAAACTAAATCTACTAACGGTACTCGCGGAAGCCGTCTTGCCCGCAGTCGTGCATTTTCAGCGGTACACAGAGCGGCTCTTTAACAGCTGATCACATTACGAAGCGATTGCAAACGTCAGAGTCGAGCTGACTGGGAATGGTGTCCGAGACGGAGGCGGCTCGCCAGTGAAATATGACTCGATTTATTGCAGTTCTTTAGCATGCTTTGCGATGCGATTCCATTGGAGCGTGTCGATGTGTCAGCAGTTGACTGGTGTGGGGTTATTTGCAGAAGTCACAGTGCTGACACGTCAGCATTGCTATCGGATCGCCTCTGGCCAACTGAACAAAACCGCAACATACGTCTCAAATCTGAAACTTAAGGCAACGGTGAGCATTAGGTAAAGAGAGCTACAAGTTGAGAGTGACCACCAGTTTCACTTCATTGCGCAAATTTGCACGATAAGTTCGCCTTACTTGTTCATCTAGACAAGTGTGCGTGCCTGTATGGCAGTCGCAAACGCACTGAGAATATAACGTGTGTTGTCATACTATCAATGTTATTCAACTTCACAACTCAGATTTTCATGCTCTTAATGCTCTTTTCCGCTCGGCTTTTAATGCTCTTACGCCAGGCTTGTTCCTCGTTCCAGCCTCAGAAACCTAGATATCTATAAGCACGGCAGCAAACGAAATATGCTCGCGGTAACGCGCGAGCCACAGGTAAGTAAGCCATAAGGTGATGTTTACTGGGTTTGCCAACCAGAAGCAGTCTGACACACATCGGCCTCCTGATGCCGAGTCTATGCGCAGCTTGCGTAACGCCTCACGAGCGCCAAGGTTCCGTGGTGGAGTCGAGTGGCGTATCCGGGGGACGGAACAGTGCCGGGATGGAACGCTCGTCCTCAACTGAAGGGTCGTCGGTTCAAGTCCCGTCCTGGTGCAGGAGGTGGATGTACGCCGCGCCCCACCTCATGGCCAGGCACCTCGTGCCAAAGTAACAGCAATATCCATCAGCGACTACCTTCTCCAGCTCTAGAGCATCCTCCACCTTGGCACATGGATACAGCACGAAATTGTTGAATGCTGTCAAAGAGTCGATGACACGTGTTTCATTCGTATGCCATTTTTCAATGCGAAGATCAATAAATGATGCATGATCAGGGGGCAGCCAAATTTTCTGAACGCGGGGACTAAATACAAATTGATGGAGGGCCCGCGATGGGCGCACTTCGCGCGCCGAAAGTTTCTGGTTCTGCATGGTGGAAATCAGATGAAAAATTTAGTGTACTTTTGCTTCCTAGGAGAGGGGGGGGGGAGGAGGGCGGCCCCTTGGCTGTGTCTACGACGTGACAATCGAATTATGAAAATCGAGAAAACTGAAGCATGAACCATCGCACTGTTCCTGTCCAACTACTCAGATGTTCTAAAAAACACAAACTGACAAGCTGATAGTCATTTTGTTTCTAGATTCACTGAAAATGTATTAGACGGGTAAAGTTCTATAGGACCTTTAGGGAAAACTAGATTCGCCGCATCTACGTCATCATTCTCATTATTATTATTAATATTCTTATTTTCAAACTTAAATTTAATACGAATTCGTCCGGGGAGGCTTTATGAACCAGAGTTATATTGCTAAGCAGAGCTTGTTGCGTGAACCCTGGCACCACCGCCAGATCCATTCATTCCAATTCAACGGCAGAATTTAGACCGAGAGTTTGTGCTGTCAATGGACCGACACGGCCGCCCGGTAGCTCGTCCCCTGCCTTATCGGGCCAGCTGCCAACTGACACTCCCGGCCGGGGGTTAAACGCGAGCGCGCGAAGCGACTCGAACCATGCGATGCCAGGACAGGAGAGACCAGTACAGGCCAGCGCTCTAACCGACTGAGCTACCGGGTCGGCGATTTTCGCACAGTTATGCTGTGCAACGCACAGTTCTGTCTGATATTCGGGGGAACAAACATCAACACCCCATCCCCACTCGATTCCACTTAAATGTTGGTCTTTAGTTTTCTTGGAGTGTAGTTGGCGTCCGCCATTCACCGATGCAGTATATGTGGCCAACAATGGATGGTGTAGTAAGTGCAAACAGAGCAGTATATATATATATATATATATATATATATATATATATATATATATATATATATATATATATATATATATATATATATACATATATATATATACATATGTATATATACAACCAGCGTAAAGGGGGCGGGGATGGCCGAGTGGCTAAGGTGTCGGGCTATGGGTACCAAAGGTCCCGGGTTCGACTCTAGCGCCACTCAGGACATTTCCCAATCCCGCGGCCCACCGGCGAAACAGTGTGGGCGGCGCCATTAGCCGTGAATGTGCATAAAGTGTGTCGTGAACCAACCAATAAACAAACAAACAACCAGCGTAAAGCTGCAACACTGTGGCATTAGCTGCCTCTGAACTGAAACTGATGCCAGAAACGTGACCACTTGGCACCACCAACTTCTCCTTTTGGTGGCAACACCTGGGGAATTTGCAGCACCACAGGTGTACTGGTGATCGTCCACAAATGCAGGCATTGGCATCCAATTCTACCAGTAATTTGATTCGTTTTCTCGCAACGGAGTGTTGGCTAGGATACCTGCATCAGCCTACGGCCCTCTACGAAATGCGCATATCAAATGGGTGCCTACTATGGAATGCGCAATCAGATGTTCGCCGTGTGCGAAACTCGCACATCAGATGGTGATCGCCCATGCCAAGTGACGAGAGAAACAACCGAGGAATTGCTAATATAACACACGTGGACGCTCAGCCCTTTGTGACATTTTGCCGCCATATTACGCCAGCGCACTTCAAAGCTCAGTCTGCTGGCTCCTCGGCGTTCCTTCCTTCTCGCAGCGTCACAGTAGAGACTGGCAGCCTGGCTCATGGCCAGCAGATGATGTGCAAAGCTTCCTGACGAGCTGTGCTTAAGTATTCGCTGTGGTGATCTCACACGACAAGGCCGGCTTTCAGTGCCAACAGCTGATGTCGGAGCCAGCCGAGGCCGGCCACACAGCTGCCGGAACCCGAGACGGCTCAGCTGTACATGAAGGTGCTGATGTCGGCGCCGCCGCCAGGGTGCCGACGTTGCCTGGAGCGCCCACCTCAGTCACGTCCGAGCTCGTCCGTCACGTTCTCTCAGCCGAGCTGTGATCGAATCGACGTCGGTCTGGCGATGCCGTCGGCGCTGGTGTCGGCTGGCGTACGCTGCTTTGCTGCACCGGAACGGAACTCACCGTTAATATGCTGGCGCTACTACCAGAAGCGAATGTGATTGATGCCACCACCGGAAGCATCGACCGGGGACGAACATCGAATAAGAATGAAATGTGATCATCGACCGGAGGCCAACATCAAAGCTGCCGGCATCCGCCCTGCCTGCCGCACAGTCAACGGCGAGGTGCGCAGCTGCCGACGGGCTGCCCAGCTGCCGACGGGCTGCCCAGCTGCCGACGGGCTGCCCAGCTGCACCATCGCCTGTCCCGGCCTGGCTCTTTCCACTGGATGTCTTGTCAGCTGGCACACAATGACTTGGTTTACCGGAATGAAACTAGTCATCAAAAGATGGCAATACAGGAAGTAAATGTGATTAGGGACCGGAGATGAACACCGAGCCTGCTGGCATCAGCACTGCTTAGCGCCTGCAGCTGCCGATGAGATGCCAAGCCCCCAACGTGTTACACCTCTTCAAGCCTGCATATACCTGTTTTATCGACATTCGGTGAGGAATATTTCGAGGCGGCTGATCCCACTTGATCAGAGAACACAAACAACAGGATCAGGCAACGCAGAAACATGATCAGGCAAACCGTCGTCGGCTCACACCAAGGGTGATATAGAATGACTTAAAATAAATTGCAATGGGCTATTTTTGGAGACTCGAAAACTGAAGATGCACATTTAATTCGAATGCAGGCCGTAACATATAATTAAATGTGCCTTTGAAGTAGTGCTTATCAAAGTCAGCTGAAACTAATGACCTTGCTTCACGACAGATACATCACTGTGGTAATTGATTTATCAATGGCATCCAAAATGGCATGCAGATCATCTAGTTCAACGAACTGCGATCAAGCAACAGGACACGACGACATCGGCAAAAGGCTATAAACCACGAATGACGCAACGGTGCGACAGAGTGGTGACGTGACGCCGCCTGGTACTCAAATTATGTCTTGCAGAATGACACGCAAACGACGTGGTGTCACACACTCCGAATGGCCGCACTTTACCGTCAGCCGTGGTCCGGAGGTCGTGAGAGAACACCGCCAGAGGTCATGGGTCGACGTCATGGCACCTACCCTTCACAAGGGGGCGGCTACGCTTCCCCGGGAGGCCGAGGGTAGGTCCTCAGTCTGTCGAGACTCTCTCAGCGAGAGACAAACTGCGTAGAACACATACCGCCGCCGGGCTCTCCAGCACCACAGGTCAAGCACTGGCCCAACATCCAAGATGGCGTCCAAATTTGAAAACCAAACTTGCCAGCCTGCCAACCCCACCTCCGATGTCAGGACCGGCTGCGACATCAGGACCGACTCCGACGTCAGGACCGACTCCGACGTCAGGACCGGCTCCGATGTCAGGACCGGCTCCGATGTCAGGACCGACTCCGATGTCAGGACCGGCTCCGACGTCAGGACCGACTCCGACGTCAGGACCTGCTCCGATGTCAGGACCGGCTCCGACGTCAGGACCGGCTCCGACGTCAGGACCGACTCCGACGTCAGGACCGACTCCGACGTCAGGACCGACTCCGACGTCAGGACCGGCTCCGACGTCAGGACCGACTCCGACGTCAGGACCGGCTCCGACGTCAGGACCGACTCCGACGTCAGGACCTGCTCCGATGCCGAAGATCGGCCACATCCAACCGGCCACTGTCTCTGGCCGACCACTGTCTCTAGCCGACCACTGTCTCTGGCCGACCACTGTCTCTAGCCACCAACGTCTCTGGCCACCACTGTCTCTGGCCACCACTGTCTCTGGCCGGCCACTGTCTCTGGCCGACCACTGTCTCCAGCCGGCCACTGTCTGGCCACCACTATCTCTGGCCACCACTGTCTCTAGCCGACCACTGTCTCTGGCCGACCACTGTCTCTGGCCGACCACTGTCTCTAGCCACCAACGTCTCTGGCCACCACTGTCTCTAGCCGACCACTGTCTCTGGCCGACCACTGTCTCTGGCCGACCACTGTCTCTAGCCACCAACGTCTCTGGCCACCACTGTCTCTAGCCGACCACTGTCTCTAGCCGACCACTGTCTCTGGCCGACCACTGTCTCTGGCCGACCACTGTCTCTGGCCACCACAGTCTCTGGGCACCACTGTCTCTGGCCGACCACTGTTACCAGGCGGTCAGTATGTGATACTGACCGCCTGGTGATACTGACCGCCTGGTGATACTGGCCGCCGTGTGATACTGACCGACATGTGGTACTGGCCGATATGTGATACTGACCGCACCAGTGGCGAGGCGGCATGCCCTGACACCGACGTCAATACAGATGCCCCGGTTAGTCATGCTTCACGTACGTTCGGGCCGCGATATTCCGTATGTAACCGAAGCTGTTCCTAGGGGGTGTGACGTTCGTTTCCCAACCGAAAGGCTGTGGGTTTGAATCACACCTGTCGCTGCTCCTTGCCGGAGACCAGTCTGAGTGAGATATTGGCGACGCTGCGTAGCCATGCTTAGTCAGCTGCTCAGAGACAAGAAGACAGAACAGTCGGAACTCTTAACTCTTGACTCTAGCTGCTCTAGACAAAGGTGGCTAACGCTCGGGTGGCAGAGAGACTGTTCAGCAGTGAGTGGGCCGGCGACCCACTGACCTGTCAGGTCAGCATACCACGCCATCGGCCTGCGGCGTTCCGGCCGTCTATGTGGCACGGAACGGAACGGAACGGCACGGCACGGCACGGCACGGCACGGCACGGCACGGCACGGCACGGCACGGCACGGCACGGCATACGGTACGATACGGTACGGTACGGTACGGTACGGAACGGTACGGCACCGCACGGAGATACAGCTGCCTTGGGAATGGAGCTGCGCATCTGTTCATCCTTTCTGGTCGTTAAGCTTTGAAGATACCAGCTCCGGACAATGGCCGCGCTGAGCTGGCCATAATCACATGGCCACGTCCAACATACGCCGTACCGGAAGCTCAACTGGCTAGAGCGCGACCTGCACTGGTCTCCCATGTCCTGGCAAGATAGGATTCGAATCGCTTCACGCGCCCGCATTTAGCCCCTGGTGGGAGAGTCGGGTGGCAACTGATCCAATAAGGCCGGGACGAGCTACCGGGGCTCGTCCAATAACACCATATCAGTATCACCAGTAAGACCAATAAGGCAACTAGCCCAATAAGACCGTGTCGGTGCATTACCGGCACATTTAACTTTCCATCAAAACTCCGCCGTTGACTTGGAATCTACTGATTGGGTGGTGTGTCCAGGGTTCACGCTACAGGCTTTGCTTAGCAATACAACCCTGGTTCACAAAGCTACCCAAAAAGAATTCGGACTGAATTGTTTATTTTAAACCCGTTAAGGACCAATGGAACCTTTTGGTACCATGTGTTCAGAGCGGATTTTGAGGTAGTGTTCCTATGATGAGAACCGGTTTAATGGGACTCTGACTGTATTATGTCAGCCGCTTATGAGTGTGAGAAGGGTAGGAGTGGTATTTGGCGGAGCCTAAAGTTGACAGAAATAATGATGTCAGAGGTTACACTTGTTAATAACTATTTGTGTTCATTTCTGCCGGGGATGTGATTTATTATTGACAGTGCTCATGTCAGTGACAGTCGTCACGACATATATACGATGTCTAATTGCGTAACATATATACCTGGACCGCGCCGGGCGCCGCCAAAGTTTGCCGGTACCAAATGGACCCACTGGTCCTGAGCGCTGGCCGCGGGAGGGGAGCGCAGTGCGTGCGTGGGAGTGTGCTAGCGTCGTTTCCTTGGCGAATAATTTGGTGCTGGTGTTCGCAGAAATCGCCAAGTTCAGCGTTGCATCATGAACAACGAAACGGTGTGTATTTGCGAGCGAATAGACCGAAATGCTTGGCGACATCTATCCAGAAGTGAAGATGAGTTGCCTGTCGTAAACGTGCCACCTGACTGATCCCAGTGATGTAGACGAGCTGAATGACGATGCTACTGGACCAGCAGAAGTGCACGACGTTCCTAGGACCTTGGAAGTGCATATACATCTTGACCTGGATGAATCCGGACGGGTAGACTCTCCAAGTTAAACGTCAGGGGCTGACAAAGAGGCGACGCAAGGAGAAAACGTGCCAGCTTAGCGGCATGCTTTAACCGAATACACTAGATGGGAGAAGGCGTGCAGTTTAGCTCGATGCACCTCCCGTCAAAACATCACTGAATGGATGCACACCAGTGGAGATCATGGAAGAGCTGCCGATTGGTTGGTTATCGGGGTTTAAGGGCGTATCGACTGCAGAGGTCATGCAGCGCTCAGAAGAGCTGCCCACTCCGGATATATTTCAACACATGCAGACAAAAGCTCTGCGGTACTCTCTACATGTGAAAATAACCCACTCTTCTCGATAGATGGCAGCGACCTGAAGACGTTCACCGGAATTCTCGTCATCTCTGGCTATGTCGCGCTGCCAAGTGAAAAACTCTACTGGTCAAAGGTAGAGGATCAAGCCCGTGACATAGTTCGGACGGCTATGCGACGCAACAAGTGCATGCAAATAAAACAGTATCTTCAATTGCAGGACAACTCGATGAAGCAGATAAGCACGGATTGAGCTTACACAATCCGGTCATGGGTTGATATGTTGAATGAGTCGTTCCGGAAGTTTGGCATCGATCAGGAAAAGCTCGATGTGGGCGAGATGATCATCCACTACTGCGGATGTCACGGCCTGAAGCAATTCATCCACACGAAGCTCATCTGTTTCGGCTACAAACTGTAGGCTTTGTGCAGGGAAGATGTACTGTGGAAAGCCTTCAGTTGCAGGACATGCTTATAGGCACGAGAGTGGTGTTCAACATGACAAGTGTCATTTCAGGTCCAAGATGTCACGAGGCCTACTTTGACAATTTATTCACGTAAGTTATTCACGATTCCTGAGCTCTGCGAACTCAGGAATCATGGCATCCATGCTACCAGTACTGTGAGGGAAAACCGGATGGAAAAAATGTCCCACAAACCCAACTTTCAAAAAGGGAAACGAGGTGCGTTTGATTACCAGTTTGAAATGACCGAGCAAATCCTAGTAGTCCGCGAAAATAAAACCAAAGTTGTCAGCGTAATGCAATAGATGAGCATGAAATATGGCAATGCAGTCAAATTTTCTAACCAAACACGCTTGACTGATTTTAAAAAGATAGTAACCGAAACAATGATTAATGATAATATTCACCGCATTACCTCGAACCAGCGACCATTAGTTTGCCCCTCTCCACTCGCCAAACGGTGGCCGCCGTGCCGAGTCGAGCGCGCGCGGCGTGGGAATCGCGCGCAGCGCTCAGGACCAACAGGACCTTTTGTTACCGGGCCATATCTCGAAAAAAGTTAACCTATTATTTTTTCCCACAACTTTGTACTCGTTCGATTAGATGACTGTTGACCCAAAATTGTCAAAATGTATCGGCCAATTCTGTACCCGGTCCTTAACGGGTTAAAAAAGCCGGCTGCATGCGGACCAAGCTGCAGGTGATCTGCTGTCGCGGTCAGATAAGGTCCGCTAGAATATCACAGGATCGTGCGTGAGCCGTCGGCCCATCTTCAACTTCGCCGCCACTGTCTGCGTCACCTAGACTAAATGTCTTCTTAAAACCATGAGGTTGCAAAAACACCGATGTTGCCGCAAATACCTAGTCGTTCTACCACATACTCCGATATGAGGATTGGTTCACATCATTTAGTTCCTCATCACTTTGCCGACCGACGCCGTGTTCAATCCGAACGCCACTTCACGCAAGTCTTGTCATGCAGCAGCACATGCAGCAACAGCAACAGCACATGCACTCGCACCCGCACCCTGTTCACTTCGGTCTGGCCTTGGCGGTAAGTATCTTGTCCTCTCGCAGTCCCTCTCACCTTTTTCTTGGCGTTGTGCTGGGAGTGCACGCGGGACGCGCCGCCAAAGTTTGGCATCGGCGACACCCAGAGGCGCCACACGATCAGCGCGTACGTCACGCTCATTATTGCGATGGGCGCGAAGAAGAGGGCCAGCGTCACCTGCGGGCACAGTGGGACGTCCCGTGGCGTACGGTGGCCAACACGACGCGCGGCGAGCCGACCATGAGGTTGGATCCAGGACAGCCGAGACAACAGTCGGGGACGGTACGACAAACAGGCAGTGGTTCCAGATTCTTTTTCGACCGCTCATCGACCAGTGGCGGCGCCAAGGCTTGGTATCGGGCTAGGCACATAACTGTACTGATGGTGTTGACGATATATATATATATATATATATATATATAAAAAAAAAAAAAAAATATATATATATATATATATATATATATATATATATATGCATAGTGGAACATTCCCAGTTCAATTTTACAGAGGTACAAATTTACACCACATTTTACATCGGCACTCCAAATTGCCATTGGATGCTCTTCATACCAAAAAAAACATATCCCAAGATCATCTAAAGTCACTGACCACAACGTCATAATTAAACAACGGAATGTTTGGCAATAACATTTTTATCAGCAAGCGAAGGTGATCCAGCTAGGCCAGACAAAATTCGTTTCCAAGGATGCATTATCGAATATCCTGGCACAGCATGGCTTACGGGCAGGTCACGATGTCGGAAACTAAACATGTAAAGATGTTTCAGCATCACATCAGTCCTTCTTGGGAACAAAATTTCCTACTTGAGAAGTGGTGTACGGTGCTTTCATCGGACAGTGCCCGGCTCCGGGCCACCTCTGCTATAAGCCAGATGTCAGTCCAACAGTCCCTCGGGCGCCACCAGACGTCGCTGACGTCAGACGTGGCACTTAGCCTGTCCGCCCTAAAAAGCAGGCGCGCCGTAATTGCCGCGCCCGCGATTTAGTACTCCGAGCTTAATCAGCACCCGTCCTCCATGCCGCGGCTCGATCCGGCCAGTCCCAATCCCTCAGCCGCGGACAAGGACTGTACTCACAGTCCCTCAGCTGCAGGCAGGGACTGTACTAGTCCCAGTCCCTCAGCTGCGGGCAGGGACTGTACTCCTAGTCCCAGTCCCTCAGCTGCGGGCAGGGACTGTACTCCTAGTTCCAGTCCCTCAGCTGCAGGCAGGGACTACACTCCTAGTTCCAGTCCATCTGCAGGCAGGGACTGCACTCCTAGTTCCAGTCCATCTGCAGGCAGGGACTACACTCCTAGTTCCAGTCCATCTGCAGGCAGGGACTACACTCCTAGTTCAGTCCATCTGCAGACAGTAACTGCACTCCTAGTTACAGTCCATCTGCAGGCAGGGACTACACTCCTAGTTCCAGTCCATCTGCAGGCAGGGACTACACTCCTAGTTCCAGTCCATCTGCAGGCAGGGACTACACTCCTAGTTACAGTCCATCTGCAGGCAGGGACTACACTCCTAGTTCAGTCCATCTGCAGGCAGGGACTGCACTCCTAGTTCCAGTCCATCATGCAGGCAGGGACTGTACTCCTAGTTCCAGTCCATCTGCAGGCAGGGACTGTACTCTTAGTTCCAGTCCATCTGCAGGCAGGGACTACACTCCTAGTTCCAGTCCATCTGCAGGCAGGGACTGCACTCCTAGTTCCAGTCCATCTGCAGGCAGGGACTACACTCCCAGTCCTTCAGCTGCGGGTAGGGGCTGTACTCAGTCCCAGTCCCAGTCCCTCAGCTGCGGGACTGAGACTGTACCCCTAGTCCGAGTGTTTCTCCGTGAGGGCACGGCCATGACTGGCTTACCCTCACCTGGAAACAACAGCATCGACGATGGGGTTACCCCAAGGAGTATAATGCCTCTCTTTGGGAACCGTCAGTGAGGGTTCAGTGGGTCGATCATGCCTGATACAATATCGCTGTGGAAGAAACCAATTGCACTGGTCGCACGGTCAATCAACATCATGCGCTCCTAGCATATCCCATCGATTATAATTGACATCCGGAAGAAGACAAAATACCGTAACTTTCTCCGGCGGGTGAAAGAGCATCGCACTGTTACTCCGATGGATACCGAACCCGTGGACCCAACCCTCGTGGGCCGTGTTCCTGCAACTTTATCGAAGGACCGCCGCATCCTCTGCCCACGTGGGTGGGGAAAGATACCTCAAAATCACGGAGAGCAAGTCTAACTCTTCAAAATACACCGGCGGGATTCGGGAAGTTCCCCCGGCATCGTCCAGGGGTCCTTCGGCAATCCGCGGAAATCCGGTACATCCGGGTAGTTCCCCTTCGGCTTCGGCTGCGGGCCCTCAGGCAATGAGACCGTCTGGGTCTGCCAGGTGACTCCTGACTCGGCGGCAGGTTCGCCTCCGAGACTATCTCCACACCATCGCAGGCGACCTCAAGCTGTGTCGGCTGCTGAACGGCGGTCTGAGATCTCAATCATGAGGAGAATTGGTCCTGGGGAGCTCAGCCGGAAGGGACGAGTAGCCGCGGCGGCATAATACCGTCACAATGTGGAGGGACGAGTAGCCGCGGCGGCACGATACCGTCACAATGTGGAGGGACGAGTAGCCGCGGCGGCACGATACCGTCACAATGTGGAGGGACGAGTAGCCGCGGCGGCACGATACCGTCACAATGTGGAGGGACGAGTAGCCGCGGCGGCACAATACCGCCACAATGTGGAGGGACGAGTAACCGCGGCGGCATAAACCGTCACAATGTGGAGGACGAGTAGCCGCGGCGGCAAAATACCGTCACAATGTGGAGGGACGAGTAGCCGCGGCGGCATAATACCGTCACAATGTGGAGGGACGAGTAGCCGCGGCGGCACAATACCGTCACAATGTGGAGGGACGAGTAGCCGCGGCGGCACGATACCGTCACAATGTGGAGGGACGAGTAGACGCGGCGGCACAATACCGTCACAATGTGGAGGGACGAGTAGCCGCGGCGGCACAATACCGTCACAATGTGGAGGACGAGTAGCCGCGGCGGCACAATACCGTCACAATGTGGAGGGACGAGTAGCCCGGCGGCACAATACCGTCACAATGTGGAAGGACGAGTAGCCGCGGCGGCACAATACCGTCACAATGTGGAGGGACGAGTAGCCGCGGCGGCACGATACCGTCACAATGTGGAGGGACGAGTAGCCGCGGCGGCACAATACCGTCACAATGTGGAGGGACGAGTAGCCGCGGCGGCACAATACCGTCACAATGTGGAGGGACGAGTAGCCGCGGCGGCACAATACCGTCACAATGTGGAGGGACGAGTAGCCGCGGCGGCACGATACCGTCACAATGTGGAGGGACGAGTAGCCGCGGCGGCACGATACCGTCACAATGTGGAGGGACGAGTAGCCGCGGCGGCACGATACCGTCACAATGTGGAGGGACGAGTAGCCGCGGCGGCACGATACCGTCACAATGTGGAGGGACGAGTAGCCGCGGCGGCACGATACCGTCACAATGTGGAGGGACGAGTAGCCGCGGCGGCACGATACCGTCACAATGTGGAGGGACGAGTAGCCGCGGCGGCACGATACCGTCACAATGTGGAGGGACGAGTAGCCGCGGCGGCACGATACCGTCACAATGTGGAGGGACGAGTAGACGCGGCGGCACGATACCGTCACAATGTGGAGGGACGAGTAGCCGCGGCGGCACGATACCGTCACAATGTGGAGGGACGAGTAGCCGCGGCGGCACGATACCGTCACAATGTGGAGGGACGAGTAGCCGCGGCGGCACGATACCGTCACAATGTGGAGGGACGAGTAGCCGCGGCGGCACGATACCGTCACAATGTGGAGGACGAGTAGCCGCGGCGGCACAATACCGTCACAATGTGGAGGGACGAGTAGCCGCGGCGGCATAATACCGCACAATGTGGAGGGACGAGTAGCCGCGGCGGCACAATACCGTCACAATGTGGAGGACGAGTAGCCGCGGGGCACAATACCGCACAATGTGGAGGACGAGTAGCCGCGGCGGCACAATACCGTCACAATGTGGAGGACGAGTAGCCGCGGCGGCACAATACCGTCACAATGTGGAGGGACGAGTAGCCGCGGCGGCACGATACCGTCACAATGTGGAGGACGAGTAGCGCGGCGGCACAATACCGTCACAATGTGGAGGACGAGTAGCGCGGCGGCACGATACCGTCACAATGTGGAGGGACGAGTAGCCGCGGCGGCACAATACCGTCACAATGTGGAGGGACGAGTAGCCGCGGCGGCACAATACCGTCACAATGTGGAGGGACGAGTAGCGCGGCGGCACATACCGCACAATGGGAGGGACGAGTAGCCGCGGCGGCACAATACCGTCACAATGTGGAGGGACGAGTAGCCGCGGCGGCACGATACCGTCACAATGTGGAGGGACGAGTAGCCGCGGCGGCACGATACCGTCACAATGTGGAGGGACGAGTAGCCGCGGCGGCACGATACCGTCACAATGTGGAGGGACGAGTAGCCGCGGCGGCACGAATACCGTCACAATGTGCTGGCCGCCGGTCGAAACCTAGACAGGGAATACACCTAATATTCGTCTCTACCCCGGGGATCAGGCAGCCCGTCGTCCCGCGACGGTGACGGGGGGAGGGGAGGGGGGCAATGACCATCGACCCCCGGCGTCAGACCGATGCCACCAGCACCAGATACAGACAGGTCACGAAGGAGCAGGGTACAATATCTCTCCACCAGAGGCTATTTTCGGACAAAACGGACGGATCTCATGAGGGAACAACAGCTAAATTCCGTCGCTTCCAAGCTAAATGCCAACTGTCGCTTCCAAACTGACAAAGTTGAGATCACGTATACCGGTTCGGTTTAGATTCACCGACCGACGGCCAGGCGGTGAAACTTCGGGTGGGACTGGATACGATTGACATGCATTCACGTTCAATGAGATGCGGGGTACATTAAGGGACTGGCTCTCCATTCTGCTTCCGGCTCAGATGGACTCGTAATCATAATCGTAATATAATGTCTGCCATAAACGTACTACGACGCGTCTCTATGAACCATTTGGTTTCGGAGCTCCCGATATAGCTATTGTACGCTCTTCGCAGCAAGTTCTGCCGGCGAAGGGCCTGCATAAAAGGAAATCTACAATGTGTACGTCACTTATTATGCAGCAAATTCAACTGGACATGCTAACATTCGCGTGTGCAATTAGATAAATAACCTAATCTCAACAAGCGCTGGACCAGACTAAAGAATTACAGCAAAATACCGGTTCTCTGGTCTCTTGTGGGAACAGCTGACTAAGCCTTAGCGACGTGAGCAAAAATGAAATAAATAATTGAAGCATAGCATAGGATCAAGCAAAGACTAATATCATGCTATCTGACGCATGCAAGCGTTAGAAATCCAGGGGAATGAAATTCGTCTTAGACAGCATAATGCTAGCCGACGTTGGAATTATATATAGCCTGTGCAAGCCAATCAAGTGCCCACAAACAAAACGCCATAGCGCCTCATACCAAACGCGTACGGGAGAGGGCTTCGACATTACAGATTCTGCCCGGGTGCGTGCGACGTGCTGGAATGGGCGGACTGCTCGTTTAGGGATCGCTGCTGCTAAATGCAATAGCCCTTCGCAAAGCTAGGCACAGTTAATTTGTTAATGTAACCAAGCAAATAATTGGGATGGTTCAAAGGCAGAATTCGCGGTGATGCGTTTTTGAATGGGCTACTGAAAAAAAAACACGTTATAAAACAGATCTTATCGCTAAAATTAGGTTAGGCAGTGCCGAAGGCGTCCTAATGGACGCGCCACTGCTGTTACCGACGTCAACACTGTTACAGAATCTCTCCTCCACCGGCACCGACAAGAGAGCTGGCTGACAGGGCCAGAACTATTTTAAATCATTCTTCCCATGCAACACACATGGGTTCCTTGGTAATCTCGCCAGGAGCTAGAGGCTGATGTCCCTCCTGCCGCGATAATCGATCTCCGCGCCCCTGCCTACTCGCTGGCAGAGGACAAACACCGTGAGGTGGAATCTTGAAGTGAAACAATGACAAAGGCTCGGTGATGGGAGCGCCACACCGTGGGACGAGTGATCTCGCGACATGCCAGTGCGTCACGTGGTGGAAATCGGTGCCTTGATGAAAAAGCTGGAATCGTGCGTGACTCGTAGAGAAAAACCCAGATGGAAATATTCAATTCCGCTCAAATCAGCATTAACATTGAGCAATCCAATCCGCATCGTCATCCCTGCAGGAGGGTCATACTTCCAATCGCTATCCGATTCGTTCCAAAAATGTTATGCAACTATAACATGATTGGTTACCGTAATACGTCGGAACTAGATCGTCAGGAATATGCAGAATGTAAGCAAATTTTGGCAAATATTTAAAGTGTAAAATGCGAAAAATGTGTCGAAGGAATTGACCAAAGCGCAAAATCAACGGAATAGAAATAAGACGGTAGAGCGGCTCCTATTTTCGTTGTTTTCAAACGCCTGGACTTAATTAATCTGCTCTCAAATTAATCTTGAGTTAGGTGTCCGATGTAAGAATAATGTCAGGGACGACGAAGAATATAAAATGGGTGTAATTAGAAAAACATTTTGTGATAGATGAAAAATAGAGACCCAAACAGAGCTGTCGAATTTGGTTGAAGGAAGGAATTATTTTCCATGTGGGAACACAAAATGATCAGCAAGCATTTTTGAAAAGTAATATCTACAGAAAAGAAAAACTGGATGCATCCGTAATGATCATATGAGACATAATTGACGACTAGCTTGATATGAGAATGTTGAAAAGACAATGAAACCGATGCAAGCAAAAACGTGTTGGGTATCGATTTGCACCCAACCTAAGTATTTGGAGAACCCCGATTACAAATGATAACATCTTCCATTCTTGCACGCTATATCTCCACTGGATTAAACAAAAATGTTTCGGATATCCAAAAGTATCTTTTCCTCAGAATGCAGAATCATTTTTTTCAATAGTGCGGAACGCTAAATCGAAGTTCCCAAACATAATCATAGCATCCTCGGGCTTCCAGCTTCATTGTGATGCTCATCTGAGAGCACGCTGGACTTTGGAAGCATACTGCATTCAGCGTTCATACACAATCACATACCAGCTACCATGGAGTACTTCACCTCCCTTCTTCGTTCCGATGGACACATATTGCACATGGGCTAGGAACTTCTAGACTCACTCATTTGAAAATACTTCGCCATTACCTTCAGAGAACATCATTCTAAATACTTCACTAACTTGCATCGTATACTAACTTGTAGTATTCCAACTATCAATACCTACTACATTGAGGCTGAAATACTTCTGGAAATCCCATGTCGATGCCTTGCTTGCCCTGATGTAAATGTGGCAACCGGTGGAACGTATCCTGCTGAATGCGGTTATGAATAATGCCCGCACATGCTATGCGAAGCAATGTCATTGCAGTGAACTGAGCGACAGAAAGGCACAGTTGGAAGGCAGAAAGGCTGATACTGGTTGGAATCGGGGCACAGTGGAATGACTACAGCTCCATGTGTATAAATTGATATGTTTGAATTTGTGACTGTTGGCAAGTATGATTACTACAAAGTACTTTCTTTTATTGATTGAAGGCTTCACATTTGCAATGCCCTTTTCATCACACACCGTCAGCATCAGGGAACATGAACAATGCATTGTGAGGGATGATGCATTTAGGAAACCACATAATTCACATGAAACTAATTTGCATGGGCAAATCAGGGAGAGCCATTGCGTATCCAATCTGTATCCGTTTACCTTGTCCAACATAGATCCAATCGTCTCCGCCCACACAACGGCTATCCGTACGGATATCAAAGCCGTGCTGTGCTCCGGTGCCTTGCGTTGTGATCCTCCAGCCGGCCAACCACACTTCTCCCTCTGCCTTCTCGCCCAGATTGTGAAGCCGGATGATGCTGATGAGCATCGGCTTGGGCTATGCAACTCTGAAGCGCACTGCGCGGCTACCGGGCGCGGCAAGGATCGATGAAAAGATCTGACACTCTCTGCGTATTGGTATTGCCGCGAATCAAGCTAGGGAAGCCGAAAAGCATCGTTATCAAGTCCGCCAACTATCATTGTAACACTCACGCCTGGTGACATTTGGATACTATATGAAGAATTAACCATGTCATGTTATACTCAGGCCTGCTGACAGTCCGAGAATATATTGAGAATGTGACCATGATTGGCATAAGGTCCATGTAAACCTGGATCACTTCACTTCATCACTTGACCACTTCACCTTATCACTTTAAGGTGTTACCTTACCGCACCGTATCCGCTCCTCCCTGACCCTGCTTACCCTACTCCGCCGTACCCTACCCTGCCTTACCCTACCCTGCCTTACACTACGCTCGCGCTTTACCTTACGGTTTGCCGTTCAATGACCATCGGTGTCGTGAGACCTGCCCTGCATTATACACATCGTGAGACCTACCCTGCATTATACACATCGTGAGACCTACCATGCATTATACACATCGTGAGACCTACCCTGCATTATACACATCCAAACGGCAATTGTCCTGTGGGCAAGGCTGCGAACACATTGGTGCCCACTGCACCAGAGGTGGCAACATAGCAACAATACGGAGAGGTTTTGCAGCATAAGCTGCTGAGTGAAAGGGGTTTGGCACTGTCTTTCAATGCCAAATTCGTCAAAGCTAACATGACAAAATTATTGTGAGGACGTAATTCGGTCCATTGTTCCTTTTTAGCCGGACAGCAGCATATTGCGTTGCTCTCACCATGGTGTAGTAGGCGATCTTGTGCTTGTGACTGCGGATGCACTGTCCGGAAGTGACGTCATATTGCCAGGTCACTGGCCACGTTTCCTGACACGTCACCTCCAGCCTGTTCTTCCACTGGAACACCACACCAATATCGGCTTGTTGAACAGTAATATCACGCTGTATCAACAATACAACTTAACGGTGGGATCCTCACAGCCTGTCTCAAGGGGGGGGGGGTCTTGAACTAC
Organism: Imbricaverruca yamaguchii; assembly: GCA_034440575.1. Classification (NCBI taxonomy): domain Eukaryota; kingdom Metazoa; phylum Arthropoda; class Thecostraca; family Neoverrucidae; genus Imbricaverruca; species Imbricaverruca yamaguchii. The sequence goes on along the minus strand of JAOTOL010000749.1, from coordinate 64,969 downwards.
CCCTTCCTAATTTTCAATATAAACGTAACGGGAAAAATAACTGGATACCATGGGAACGATTTGGAGGAATTGGTCCGAACATGATATTACTATTTATGTTTAGAAACTTTGGAAAACCAAAATTTCGGAATGAAAACAAGTGTGTTAAAAACATTTTATATCTGCGTATTTCAGTAATTTAGGTAGGACAATGGAACCCTGACATAATTTCGCTAGGCGCCAGATGCAATGCTAATGCGGACATTGGGGATCTCCAGTAAAGAAAGAAAACAGATAGGTTCCTGATGCTTTTGAAGAACTTTGAAATATGCGCCCGCCACAAGCGCACCAGGATGCTCACTAGTGTGTGCGGAAATAATATAGTTTCAATATACGAGACTTTGTCTCCATAAAATATGCTGCGTAGTGCATTTATGAAAGTTAGTTTGCCTTCAGACGGTAATTTCATTACCACTTACAGTGATATATTGCGCATATCGTTACTCTGCATATTGTATTCTGGAACTATTTTCCACCATAGACGGCGGGCCGCCCGCGGCGACGCCCGCGACCCGCGGCTCCTCCCCGACCACCCGCAATTCATAATATGGCGGGGCGCGGAACCATACATTGAATGTTAATGGTCCCCAACTCCAAAGTTACATTACAGCGTGGTACTTCGATTTGCAGACATCCATCATCTGTTGTGTTGATAATGCGGCAAGCCATTTCAAAAGTGTGCGTACATCAATGATGGCCCTAGTTTTGGGGGTCCAAAGAACGATCATAATTTTTCATGATCGGAAATGAGCTTAACGTTCGACGAATTCAAGGCATTGTAGCACAGTGTGGCGACGTTTTAAGACTGTTCGCCAGTTTATCTGCTCTTGCGGCAAACACTTATGAATGCGTGGATGCAGAACCAACGATTAGGACAGCGACCAGGGTCGCTAGTTATCGAATATAAGATCAAATTAATAGTTTTTGTAAAAGTGCCTCATTGGGATAATCAACTTAAGATGTTTTTCTTTATATGTACCTGATTCCGGATATCCTTGCGCGAAAATTGGTGTCGGCATTTTGGGGTTGAATGTAGCATGTCGTTGATCCACTGATGTTGCAATTCGCATCAATTACGGCATCATTTTGGGTCCAAATCCCGAGCCGAATTTTTCAACAACCTGATCGCAACTGAACTTAATGTTCGCCGAATTCATGTCATTGTAAGGCGGTGCTGCGACTTTTTGAGATTCGTGGCCCGTTTGGTTGAATCGCGGCAAACAATTGCAAGTTCTTGGATGTATTAATGACGGCATTATTTTGTGGTTCAAATCCCGAAGCGAATTTTTCAACAAGATGGTCGCAACTAAACTTAACCCGTCCCATCTCGGGGAGAGGGGATCTTCAACCGCCCACCCCCAGGTTTTTCGCGGATATTGAGCGAACGGCGCGCGGCAGAACGGCAAAATTTGGCATAGCTTTTCCCACATCAATTTGACATGATGTTTCAAAATTGTGTAGTCAGGTCATCTAGGGTCAACGAGTTAGTCAAGGTCATGTGGGGTCACCTCCAAAAATCTTCAACCAATCGTCACGCTTTAACGGATACAGATATTTTACTGAAATTTTCAGCGTTTGCTTATCTTTAGGGATGCAACAAACCGTATGAGAGATATTTTTCATTTTTTCCGTTTTTGACTTCATATAGATTTAGCATGTTTGCATATTACAGTTCAAATGGAAGATTCTGGCCAAAGTATGCATTTTTATTAGGGCAAGTTGACTTCCAACAACGTTTCTCGGTCAGCTCTACACATTAGGAAAGTAGCATTAAAGAAAACTTGAAAACGCAAAATTCTGAAAATAAAAGTTTTTTCTTGTGGGGGGGAGGAATTGTATGGCCCTGGTCGATTTCGCTGTCCTTTTCTGATTCCAAATAAGTTTTTTTTTTCTCAAATATCCACCAAAATGAACACCCCAGAGCAAAAAACATAATGTAAGTCTTGAAAAGCAGTGAAAATCTAGCCCCCTAGTGACGTCACTTTTGGGGAAAATTGTTTTGAGGTATGGATCCGGACCCTACTCGTCGAGCGCTTTCCGATGACACCTCTTTCGTTTTCGTGCGACGCTTAGTTTGGATTTTAGAGGGGGTTACTATTCCCCCGAGACGGGGTGTGAAGATCTGACCGGAGAGACGCCGCTGGTTAACGTTTGCAAAATGCATGGCATCATAACACAGTGCTGCGACTTCTTTTTAGGTTCGCGGCCCGTTTTCTTGATATTGCGGCAAACAAGTACAAACTCGTTGATTTTATTGATTAATGATGGCATTGTTTTGATGGTCCAAATTCCGAACCGAATTTTTCAACAAAATGACTGCGACTGAGCTTAATGGTCACCCAATTCATGATATTATAAGGTAGTTCTGTGGCTATTTTAGATTCGTGACCCGTTTTCTTGATGTCGTGGTAAGCAGTTACAAAGTCGTGCAGGGGCCAATGCCGCCATTATTTTGGGGCTCCAAATCCCGAAGCTATTTTTTCAACAAAATGACCGCAACTAAGGTTAACGTTCCCGAATTCATGGTATTACAACGCAGTGTTGCGACTATAAACAACAAACATATATTGGATGGCTTCTTGGTATTGTTGAATTTATGACAATGTCGGACGGCTCTGCCTATAGTTTCTCCCGCCGGCCGGTTGGCGGCGCTAGTTTCCCCGCCCGACGGCCGGCGGCTAATGTCCGCGCTTGACGCGTAACATTGGCCGTAAAACTGGAAATAAGTCATACAACCAGCAGTATCTAAATAGGCCTGGTCAACAGTGAGCAATTTCTCCTGGCTTGATCTCAGAACACTGGACGATGTTTAAGTAAATTGGAAAAGGAACTTTTCCATATCCTTCTTCATGGATGCCAATGTAAAAATGATGTAAGAAGAACATGCACGTCGAAAAAGGGAGAGTTGTCCCATAATGGGCCAAAACTAGCCATCACAGCATATCACTGACCTGACATGAACTAGATATACGAAATAAACATGTTTGGAGCACGGACCAAGTAGCAAGTCAAGACTTGCACTCAAGTAGCAAGTCTCATTCCTATGTCTTTTTTTGTGGTTTGTCGATTCGTTCATGGGTTATCGATCCTCAAACGTTTTTGGAGGTGATTCTCTTTGATGATCAATGAAAAAGATGCATTTGTATTGGACAAGATTGAAAAGGTCAAAAAGATGGATGATGCATGCACACTTTTGCGCCGCTACACGTCGTTTGTTTTCGCTGAAATGCGTCAGGGGGCGTAAAGAGACCCCCAATAAAACGAGATGGGATAATTCGCAACCGTTCTCAAGGTGTACTCACGCCTAGTAGGTGAATCTCCTTAAAATGTGTGGTGCAATTAACTATCTTGCTTTAGAAATTCAGGTTGCTTAACTCGCACCAAGCTAAAGTACACACAGACCTTGCCCCACTGGGCGGAGTGGGAGATTCCTCTACTGATCTGGCATATTGCCCCCGCTGTGTGGATAAATAACCGTTGGCGTTAAATATAAAATCCCTAGATAGCTGCCGAGGCGGTTAATTAGAGACATACAAAGTAATTTACGTATCCCGAAATCTACACCATAGATCCTAGATCTAGATATTAAGATCTGAACCTGTGAACGTGAACCTAAGCAAACACCAGAACTGTCATGTTGTTATCAAATATGAAAATCTAAAGCGGCATGTATAAGTTGGAAAAGCCGATTTTAAAGTCGATGTACACGGACAACTAAGGTAGCAACACACAACAGGCAGCCTACTCACACAGTTTGGCAAAACTTCACACAACACATTTCATCCCTCTGCCTTCACTGCCATGACACTGCATTCAACCCCGATCACACAATATTGACCTATATTTTCGGCCCAATATTAATCTTCACTACGCTGATCTTGACCCTGCCTACCATCACACCGAACTTGATGCTCAGCGTGACCTGGGCCGCCACCAGATTCACATTGACATCCATTCTTACCTTGACACTCACCACACTGAACTCGATGCACTTTCCGACCTGGAGACTCACCATACTGACCAGGAACCTGTCCATAATGACCTTGATCGTCACTTCACCTAACTTAATACTCAGCTCGGCGCTTAGCGCTACCACACTGACCACGGCTTTCATCCTGAACCGGAAGGTCACCACATTGACCTTGACCTTTACCCTGATCTTAGCCGTGACCCCGTAACCGCTGACCTTCGCTGCGCCCTGGAGCGGCGCCGCACTGACCTGGACGGTGACCAGGTCGCGGTAGAGCATCAGCGGCAGCGCCACCACCACCGACACGCACCAGATCAGCACGATCACCAGCGACGACCTGTGCACACCCCTGACGCGCCTCGTGCGCAGCGGGAACAACACCGCCGAGAACCGGTCACAGGCGATCGCCGTCAGCGTCAGCACCGACGCCGTCAGAGAGGTCACTGTCGGGTCACACGGGGCACACAGCTGCTGTCGATGTCTCAAGTGTGGCCGCGATAGACTACCACCGCGTATATCGTGAGAAAGCTGCGATCGGACAGCGTGGGAATAGTTTCCACCAGTGTAGCAGTCGTCACAGCTGGCATAAATGTAGTGGACACCACAGCTGCCACCAGTGCAATGGACATCACAACTACCACCAATGTAGCAGACATCACAGCTGGCATAAATGTAGTGGACACCACAGCTGCCACGAGTATAATGGGCACCACTGCACTGGTAGCAAGAGGCACTCCTACACATTATATGAGTCTCCCTACGAACAAGGATGGCGATGGTGCGCCAATGTCCATTGCCTTATTGGTACCTTGCCAAACAATTTTGCATCGGCCAATCTCTCAGCTCATTGAACGCAGAACTCTGCACTACCTCCGCATCAGCTGACGAGATCGTGACGTCAGAAGACACCGGCCACGGGCCGCCAACTGTGTATCGCGTGGCGGCAAGACACGGGATGCAAAACAAACAGGACAGGCTGTTACAAGCGTGCCGATTTTATCCGCAAACCGACGATTTCACGACTGGAGCAGTCCGCGGCGGCCATCTTGTGCGGCCGACCGGACGTGCAGTCGGAGCTGCCAACTGCTGCAGACAGCGCTGCCAACTGCTGCAGACAGCGCTGCCAACTGCTGCAGACAGCGCTGCCAACTGCTGCAGACAGCACTGCCAACTCGGCCACACCGCTGCAGTTCGCTGCCATGCTGTCTTCTTATGTCTTACGTCTTATGTGTTCTCACCGTGCAGTGCTCTTTTCTTCGCGGAGGCCGCCCAATTTTCGTCCGTGCAGCGCATGCAATATTGCATTCATGCGATGGAGAAATGCTTGTTTTTGGCATGCTAATACGCTGATGGAAATCAAGGTACCAGCAGGTTCATTTAGGCATGGAATTGCAATTTGGGAGCACTACACTTCTTAGAACCAGTTTTTGGCCCGCGACTGCAACGGATAACAATGGCTAGATCGATTAGGTTGGCGTTGGTAATGACACATAACCGAACATTCGCAATGCTTTAGAGCTTCGAAAATTAACCGGTGTTGGATTTATAACGGTCCGTGTAATATTCATCTTTACTTCCACGATCACAAGTATCATTTTCCGCTTTTTACAGACCGTACAGCACCAAACATCCCATCTTAAACCTCGATTTTCTTCATCATTTTGTGCCATTACTTGTCCTGCACCGCTCAATGTACCATCTCGAAAGTCGTCCTATTCCCGGCTGTGCGACTCAAATCTAACTGATAGCAAATGTGGTGGTTATTCCGTTCCAGCCACCAGATAATAGCTCTCCCTGTGGGTTGCGTAGCTTGGTTGGCATTTTAGCAGCACTGTGAATATTGCGCTCAAGAAATAATGCACGCAACCCCTAATGTGCTGTGCAATAAGCAGAATACGTTGCATTCCTTGCCGGCTATAGGCTACTGAGCTATTCCAGGATGGTTAATTTAGCCGTGCACACAGCGCAGTGGGGGAGGGGCGAGGGGAAACTCGATCAACCCGCGTGAATAGGGCTGCCAACAACGGCAGAGCACCGTCGTTCGGTGGAGTGTCGTGGCGCTTGGCATCGCTGCTCTACCATGGTCCACACCAAGTGCTCCCTGGACAGAAGTGACGGCAGCCGACCTCAGCTAAGCGTGGACAGAGGTAGCTTCGTGGGTTACAACTCCCCGGCAACATGGTATGCGTGCAAGAGGAGTAGGTCAACACTGGAGACATCGGTGGCCGCGGTGGTGTCGGTACTGTTGACAGCGGTGGTGTCGGTACTGTTGACAGCGGTGGTGTCTGCATTGTTGATAGCGTGGTGTCGTACTGTTGACAGCGGTGGTGTCGGTACTGTTGACAGCGGTGGTGTCCGTACTGTTGACAGCGGTATTTGTCGGTACTGTTGACAGCGGTGGTGTCGGGTTGACGCGGGGTGACTGGATTGAGCGGTGGCATCGGTACTGTTGCAGCGGTGTTGTCGGTACTGTTGACAGCGGTGGTGTCGCATTGTGATAGTGGTGTGTCCCCTGGTACGTGACTGGTGGCAGCGGTAGTGCCTGTACTGTTGGCAGCGGGGGTGTCCGTCCGCTACGCTGGTGGCAGCGGGGGTGTCCGTCCGCTACGCTGGTGGCAGCGGGGGTGTCCATCCGCTACGCTGGTGGCAGCGGCGGTGTCCACTGCACCGGCGACACCAGCATCACGCAACACATGGCGACAACTCACGCGCTGCCTGACTCACTCTGGGCGAAGCCGTTGCACTTGCACCAGAAGGCGCCCAGCACGAAGATGGGGTTGGTGATGTGCAGCACCAGGTGGACCCACATGCAGAAGAGCACGATGCCGATGTCGGCCACGGCCAGGTTCACCAGGTAGGCGTTGATGGCGGAGCGCAGCTGCACGTTGGTGGCGGCGATCACGATCACGCCGATGTTGCCCACCAGCGAGCCGACGAACACCAGCGTGTAGAACACGATCTGCGGCGGGGGAAGAGGGTGGTGGCCGGCGGCTTCAAGACGCGTCACCTGCTCGCACAGCTGCGCCAAACGCTCACGGCGGCTGGTCACAGGCGAAGGGTGACGCCAGGTGGGACTCGAACCCACAACCTTTCGTTTTGGAAATGGCACATTGCTCGTAGACCATCCACCCCCGAAGGCAGGTGAAGAGGAGATTGATGTTGGCCACCCCAGGGTGGGTGATGGTTGGCTACCCCAGAACATATATGCACGGAGAACAAGTCCCGGGAAGAGCAGATGGTGCTGATGTTACCGAACACAGATGAGAGCAAGACCAGTATGTAGAACAACATCCGGGGATGAAAATTGCTCAGTCTCTATGGCTACGGGTGAGGAGATAAAACATTCAATTCACGATAATGGTGAACAAATTGGCCAAACTGTTTCTAGTGATGAAACCGTGGGCAAATGGGCGTGCAGTCACTTGGCTGCTATGCTGATTCTTTGGCACTACACAGACCAATGTATTTCTCAAAACGATGTGCATGTAGTTTCCACGACTGGGCATGATCTGGAGAGAAACTGACACTGCTTATGTCGTCCGCCGTGGAGGAGCGGATGGTCAAAAAAGAGAAAACGACATGTACGGGTGTGCATGTTTCAAATACAAACACCTTTATAAGCCATATCCCGCGCCGTCTCGCAGAGGGTGGGTAGGCTGATGTGCGCCCCCGTTAAGGTTTTCTACGGATAATAAAAGAATGGCGCGCGGCAGCACGCCAAAATCTGGCATACCTTTTCCCACTTCAATTTGGCATGTTGTGCCAAAATTTTGAGGTCAGGTCGTCTAGGGTCAACGAGTTAGTCAAGGTTAAGTGAGGTTACCTCAAGAAAAGTTCAACCAGTTGTTACGCTTTAACAGATGAAGATATCTGAATGAAACTGTCAGCGTTTGCTTATCCTTAGGAACGAAAGAAAACTAACCAGAGGAATGTTTATATTTTCAGATTTGGGTTACTCATTAGATTTGCAAATTTACTCATTAATGGTAAAATCGAAGATTCTGGATAAAGTAAGCATTTTTTATGAGTGCAAGTTGACTTCCATCAACGTTTTTAGGTCCGCTCCTCCCATTAGAACACGAACAATTTTACCAAAAGTAGCTAATAATTTTAACATAAAAATGACTTTTGGGTGCGTAAAAATGCTAAGGCCATGGTCGATTTCGCCTTCTTCTTTATTCCAAATAATTCCTGAATATTTAAAATATCCCCAAAATGAACTCCCCAGAGTCCAAAAACATGATGTAATTCGTGAAAACCTAGGGACCCTAGTGACGTCACTTGGGGATAACATTTTGGAGTTGGCGTCTGGCCCCACTCGTCAGCGCTTTCCGATGGTACCTCTTTCGTTTTCGTGCGAAGCTTAGTTTGGAGATTAGAGTGTGGTGGTTGCATCAACCCCTTTCCGAGACGGGGTGTGACGATCTGACCGGACAGACGGGGAGGTCGGACTCACCTACACACGATCATAACAGCCCTCCCAGCTGTGGTGCTATGCTTGGGGCGTGGCGTGTCCACCTTTGTTGATACATGTTTTTCTCTTCTATTGCAGACCAGATGGTTTAGACTTCATGCTTTTAGATTTTCGTACACCACGTAGGTTAGTGAGTGTTCCTTTCAACATCAAATGAGAAAACTCACCTGAAATCACCTCGGCTGAAATCTGCCAAAAATGCTATTTGTAGACATAGCCGAACTTAAGAACAATACGGCCTTCATACCGTTGCTTTATATCACAAACCAGTATGGGCACGGCAGAAGATGCTCGCAGGCTGTCGATGTTCATACTGTCTCGCAACCGCGGCGCACAGGGCAGAAGTTGACCCGACCAACCCTCGGGGCGCGTGACCGGCCGTCGGGACATGTCACACGCATCACAACCAGGGCACACAGGCGCCGCCCTCATGATCACATCATACACACTCTGACACTTCCACCACCGGAGCTAGAACTCAGCGGACTAGATTCCTTGTCCAACTCCCAACACTGGACATGCACGTAACACGCGGTATCGGGCATCGCTTTGTACCACGACTCGATTTCTATAGGTGGCTGACCAGCGAAGGGCTGGCTATCGCCCAACTGGAGCGGGAGAACTGACAAGGCAGGCTCGGTAGCCGGCAGGGCTGGCGCTTCGCGTGCGGCAGGTTCAGCGAACCAGCTCACCTCTTCACGTTCAGCAATGACGTTTTTCGCACAGCCTTGTCGTAATTAGAATAAATACGGACGCCAGCTTGTCACATCGCTCTTTGACTCGCCATAAATGACACCAATTATCAATTATGAAGTCAATCGATTCATCAAGTAATCCATCATTCACTCATTTGTCTCTCTGAAATATTTCATTACACACCTCGCGCTGCATCTGCCCGATACAGCAAGAATGTTTATTCCCGTGTAACCCTTTGATGCTGTCGTCATCAATGAAGTACCTGACCTGACCCTACTTAATCACGTTTCCGCATGTCACCGAGCAGCTAAGTGGCCTGACCTACTCCTGGAAGCCCTGCTCTAAATCACAACTTTTGGAGATCAAGTCTAGCAAACGTTAAGTATTTCATATCGGGTTGACGTCAGCATCTTAATAGGCGTCGCGTTTCGCAGTGCGCGACTAACGCCAAATCTCCATGTTTGCAATATCGACTATTTTGGTCGGTGCCTTTTCTTGAAATTGTCATGGGAATCCTCCCCAAATCAGCGAAGAAGGGACAATTTTGTTTGAAATACTCACCCGAAGAAAGTGCTGGCTTGTGAAATACACGAGCTAACATCCACATATATACATTTTCTGCCACAATACAATGGGTCAATACCCTTAGCGCTCAGTCACACCAAGCCTCAGGCCGGCCACCTGGTCCCCAGCGCGCCCACCTCACGTGTGTGGGACGGCCACCTCACGTGTGTAGGACGGCCACCTCACGTGTGTGGGACGGCCACCTCACGTGTGTGGGACGGCCACCTCACGTGTGTGGGACGGCCACCTCACGTGTGTGGGACGGCCACCTCACGTGTGTGGGACGGCCACCTCACGTGTGTGGGACGGCCACCTCACGTGTGTGGGACGGCCACCTCACGTGTGTGGGACGGCCACCTCACGTGTGTGGGACGGCCACCCACATTACGTGTATGGGACGGCCGCCCACCTCACGGCCACCCATCTCACGTGTGTGGGACGGCCACCTCACGTGTGTGGGACGGCCATCCACCTCACGTGTATGGGACAGCCACCCACCTCACGTGCATGGGACGGCCGCCCACCTCACAGCCACCCACCTCACGTGTGTGGGACGACCACCTCACGTGTGTGGGACGGCCACCTCACGTATGTGGGACGGCCACATCACGTGTGGGACGGCCACCCACATCACGTGTGTGGGAGTGTGGGACGGCCACCACGTGTGTGGGACGGCCACCTCACGTGTGTGGGACGGCCACCTCACGTGTGTGGGACGGCCACCTCACGTGTGTGGGACGGCCACCTCACGTGTGGGACGGCCACCTCACGTGTTGGGACGGCCACCTCACGTGCCACCTCACGTGTGTGGGACGGCCACCTCACGTGTGTGGGACGGCCACCTCACGTGTGTGGGACGGCCACCCCTCACGTGTGTGGGACGGCCACCTCACGTGTGTGGGACGGCCACCTCACGTGTGTGGGACGGCCACCTCACGTGTGTGGGACGGCCACCTCACGTGTGTGGGATGGCCACCCACCTCACGTGTGTGGGACGTGTGTGGGACGGCCACCTCACGTGTGTGGGACCCACGTGTGTGGGACGGCCACCTCACGTGTGTGGGACGGCCACCTCACGTGTGTGGGACGGCCACCTCACGTGTGTGGGACGGCCACCCACTCACCACCTCACGTGTGTGGGACGGCCACCTCACGTGTGTGGGACGGCCACCTCACGTGTGTGGGACGGCCACCTCACGTGTGGGGACGGCCACCCACCTCACGTGTTTGGGACGGCCACCTCACGTGTGTGGGACGGCCACTCCGTGTGGGGACGGCCACCTCACGTGTGTGGGACGGCCACCTCACGTGTGTGGGACGGCCACCTCACGTGTGTGGGACGGCCTCCCACCTCACGTGTGTGGGACGGCCACCTCACGTGTGTGGGACGGCCACCTCACGTGTGTGGGACGGCCACCTCACGTGTGTGGGACGGCCACCTCACGTGTGTGGGACGGCCACCTCACGACACCACGTGTGTGGGACGGCCACCTCACGTGTGTGGGACGGCCACCTCACGTGTGGGGAGACGGCCACCTCACGTGTGTGGGACGGCCACCTCACGTGTGGGACGGCCACCTCACGTGTGGGAGACGGCCACCTCACGTGTGTGGGACGGCCACCTCACGTGTGTGGGACGGCCACCTCACGTGTGTGGGACGGCCACCTCACGTGTGTGGGACGGCCACCTCACGTGTGTGGGACGGCCACCTCACGTGTGTGGGACGGCACCTCACGTGGGAGGCCACCTCACGTATGTGGGACGGCCACCTCACGTGTGTGGGACGGCCACCTCACGTGTGGGACGGCCACCTCACGTGTGTGGGACGGCCACCTCACGTGTGTGGGACGGCCACCTCACGTGTGGGACGGCCCCACTGGGACGGCCACCTCACGTGTGTGGGACGACCTCCGGGGGCCACCTCACGTGTGTGGGACGGCCACCTCACGTGTGGGACGGCCACCTCACGTGTGTGGGACGGCCACCTCACGTGTGGGACGGCCACCTCACGTGTGTGGGACGGCCACCTCACGTGTGTGGGACGGCCACCTCACGTGTGGGACGGCCACCTCACGTGTGGGGACGGCCACCTCACGTGTGGGACGGCCACCTCACGTGTGTGGGACGGCCACCTCACGGGACGGCCACCCACGTGTGTGGGACGGCCACCTCACGTGTGTGGGACGGCCACCTCACGTGTGTGGGACGGCCATCTCACGTGTGTGGGACGGCCACCTCACGTGTGTGGGACGGCCACCTCACGTGTGTGGGACGGCCTCCCACCTCACGTGTGTGGGACGGCCACCTCACGTGTGTGGGACGGCCACCTCACGTGTGTGGGACGGCCACCTCACGTGTGTGGGACGGCCACCTCACGTGTGTGGGACGGCCACCTCACGTGTGTGGGACGGCCACCTCACGTGTGGGACGGCCACCTCACGTGTGGGACGGCCACCTCACGTGTGTGGGACGGCCACCTCACGTGTGTGGGACGGCCACCTCACGTATGTGGGACGGCCACCTCACGTGTGTGGGACGGCCACCTCACGTGTGTGGGACGGCCACCTCACGTGTGTGGGACGGCCACCTCACTGTACGGCCTCACGTGTGTGGGACGCCCACGTGTGGACGGCCACCTCACGTGTGTGGGACGGCCACCTCACGTGTGTGGGACGGCCACCTCACGTGTGTGGGACGGCCACCTCACGTGTGTGGGACGGCCACCTCACGTGTGGGACGGCCACCTCACGTTAGCCACCTCACGTGTGTGGGACGGCCACCCACGTGTGTGGGACGGCCACCTCACGTGTGTGGGACGGCCACCCACCTCACGTGTGTGGGACGGCCACCTCACGTGTGTGGGACGGCCACCCCACGTGTGTGGGACGGCCACCTCACGTGTGTGGGACGGCCACCTCCTCACGTGTGGACGGCCACCTCACGTGTGTGGGACGGCCACCTCACGTGTGGGAACGTGTGTGGGACGGCCACCTCACGTGTGTGGGACGGCCACCTCACGTGTGGGACGGCCACCTCACGTGTGTGGGACGGCCACCTCACGTGTGTGGGACGGCCACCTCACGTGTGTGGGACGGCCACCTCACGTGTGTGGGACGGCCACCCGTGTGTGGGACGGCCACCCACGTGTGTGGACGACGCCACCCGTGTGTGGGACGGCCACCTCACGTGTGTGGGACGGCCACCTCACGTGTGTGGGACGGCCACCTCACGTGTGTGGGACGGCCACCTCACGTATGTGGGACGGCCACCTCACGTGTGTGGGACGGCCACCTCACGTGTGTGGGACGGCCACCTCACGTGTGTGGGACGGCCACCTCACGTATGTGGGACGGCCACCTCACGGTGTGGGATGGCCACCTCACGTGTGTGGGACGGCCACCTCACGTGTGTAGGACGGCCGCTGACGCCGCAGAATGCTCGCAGACACGCTGACCGCCAGAACGTGTCGAACACGGAGCGATGCGATGCCGTCTGGCGCATTGATTGCCCGTTTAGCCGGTGGCACGTCGGAGGTCGCCGACACCTCGCCCGACGTCAGCAGACCAGCCATCGTTATATATGCGTAAAGATGCAGCACGTTGCATGCGCTAAGGAAACTCTAGCCCCCTCAATTATTGATTCACCCCCACCCCAACCTCACCCAACCCGCACCAAACCGAAGCCTCAGAAATGGGTTTATGGGTGTACCTAATAAAAATATTTTTCGGGGAAGCTTTGGCCATTACAAAGTCATTTCCTCCCTTCTACTTAACGTCACAAAGTGACACTTTTGTCCCCAGATACCAGAAAGCGGATTTCGAGTTTCCATTGAGCTAAAGAGATTAAAACAAATCGGCGGACGAGTATGAAAACAAGCAATGGGCCATGAAATGTGATAGTAATCAAGCAAGTCTTCTGTACATTTTGGTCTCTAACCATTGATCTAATACACCACCAATGCTAGGAAACTCGTCATAGTAGCAGACTTATATGCCACGTCAATGTTTTTCACCGGCAACTTCGTGCTTCGTGTGCACTGTGCTGCAGTTACAACTAATGATTTCGCTGCCTTTAAGGCTGCAGTCTTTCGTTTCGTTCCTTTAGGCAACTTCATACTTTGTTCAGGTGTGTATTTACAGCTTGAAAGATGCCCTTCTCCGATCTGAGAAACTTTATTTTTTAACGAACGAATCCACCACCGAGAATTCGAGAAATAAAAGTATCGTACAGCGCTGAAATTTGATGATGCTAATTTCATATCGATCACTAGATACATATTAACCGTCTGAGGTTCTTCCAGCACGTGCTACTGTGTGGATGATCAAGAGGGAATTCACCACACGCGCAAAAAAAAACGAATATCTTCCCCAACGGCCCTCGCACACACAACAATCAAAACAGCCCGCGTTCGTCAAGCAGAGAAATGACAGTAAACAGACGGCAGTTGATGGTAACCAAACAGGCCCAGCATGTCAAACAGACGAGTCACCTCGCCAACACTAGACACTGCCCTTCCAACCGCAGCCGACGTCGCCGTACAATTCCCACAGATAAGGTCGCGTGCAAACGAATAACATTATTGCAAAAAATATGTGAAGATTGTTGAGATGGACACCAGGGATGTTTTGCAGAAGAAGTTTGCACGCGTCGGCCCTCTTAGGTTATCAATTTCAGCCCGTGGAGTTAAGGTAATAATTACCCTTCAGAAGTGATTTTAGCTCAGTGAAATGAAACGTTTTTGGTTTGTGGTGTGTTCAGAATTGGCCGAAAAAGGTGCTGGATAGCATACAATTACAGGATGCAGGATGTTTTTTTACCAGCTCCTGGTTTTCATCACAAACATTGTCAATGTCCTCATCTGGAAATAATTCCACCTGCGTCAGTTTTCACTTTGGCCCATGGCACCATCAGGGGCGCCATCAGGAACATCATCTCTGGCAGCGCCTCTGACAGCTCGGTAGTTAAAGCTAGACACTCTATTGATTGGTGGAGCGAACTGCCATGGGCGCCTTCAGGGGCATGATCCCTGGCAGCGCCTCTGATAGCTCGGTAACCAAAGTCAGACAGACACTCTATCCCTGGCTTGAGGCACATAAACTCATAATCACACTTGGCAATAGTGATGTGAACACGAAGTGGGCTTTTTGTTCAGCTCTAAACCAGAGGACTAGTCAAATTCTCTCAGTGAAGGTAATCAGAGCGCTACCATGAGTTTCACTATGACAACAACTTCGTGTGGCGGGATATCAGAAGTCACAGTTCCGGAACAACTGTGGTCCCGGGGTCTGGCACAAGCCACCGTAGCACGGGCTGATGTGACTCTTCAAAGGCTTTAGGGAGATGTGGCAATGGGTCTGTTCCTGACCTTGCTCCAAGCTGCTCCGAGCAACTTTGAGTAAGCTGCTCCGTGTTCCCATGCGTTTTCGGAGCAGAACGGAGTAGCTCCAATCTACTCCAACTTACTCCAACTTACTCCGGCCGAGAGCAGGGGCAGCTTGGAGCAGCTTGGAGTAGCACAAATGTGACGCTGACGATACATTTGCGAAGCGCCTTGGGAAATCTGCGTAATCTGCGTCGACAAGTTTTGAAGACCTGCGTCATATATGTAACCATAATACAAGTACAAACAGCTGATTTTTACTCCAAGTTACTCCAGACGTTCCGCGCTCGTTTTTTCCCAAGCCTGCTCCGAACTGCTCCAAGTTGCTCCAAGATGCTCTACTCTTTTTTTGGAGCAGGGTCAGGAACAGACCCATTGACAACATGGGGGTTAACACGTTCCAACACGAATATATGTTTGAGAGCAAGGGTTGTGTGTGGGTCATGGAGGGGGGGGGGTCATGCGCTTCAAAAACGAACTTGAGTTCACTAACAAACACGCCACATCAGGCTGTAT
This sequence comes from Imbricaverruca yamaguchii, assembly GCA_034440575.1. NCBI lineage: Eukaryota > Metazoa > Arthropoda > Thecostraca > Neoverrucidae > Imbricaverruca > Imbricaverruca yamaguchii. The sequence goes on along the minus strand of JAOTOL010000749.1, from coordinate 49,329 downwards.
TATTTTGCAATTGTGTTCACCATGATACATTTTCTACAGATATCAAGTATCCCAGAGCTGTACTATGTACTATATCTTTATCTGCAAAGTATTCCAGAGTCGCCTTTCATTCCTCAGTCATCCATTCATTCGGAGAAGCAAAACATGGGGAAGGGAGGGGTGCAGCTACCAAGGATGTGCAACTACCAACAACACCTACCACCACGGAACCTGGGTGATGCACCTCCCCATCAGACTTCCTGGTCTCGTCTATTCCTACGCTATGCAGGATATTGCGCATAAATGCTGAGCAGGTGCTTGGCTTCTATGCAGGATGCGGAGCCAGGAAAATTTTGGACGGCTCCGGCTCCGACTCCGGCTCCAGGGGAAGTATCCCGGTTCCGACTCCGACTCCGGCTCCGAGTAAAATGTCCCAGCGGCTCCGGCTCCGGCTCCGGCTCCGTACATCCCAAACGTGATCGATCCATTAAGTAAGAGCTAGGGGGATGTTAAAAAAAAGTTAGCCGCTACCATTCAGGGGCGCAAACTTCAGACAATTATAAGGAACTTTCCCATATAAACCTTGTATCTATCAAATACACCCGCCTCCGCCCAAATCACTTTTCGGTGTTCAGCGTCGCGCGGCTCATACCGGCACTGCGCGTCAATACGGGGGCGGCTGGCGGGCCGGCTGGCCGGCTGAAAATCGCCGCTACAGCGACACGGCGCGGCGCTCCGGTGCCAGCGGTCGAGCTGTTACACCGATATTGATGGGCTGCATGGCGATATCTGGTAACTTATAGGTTCGTAAAACGAGCTGAAAGCGAGTGACGCATCTCCCGTGTCGACCAGAGGTGCAGACAGTAATCCAACTCCGGCCGAGGGCCCCGTACAGGGCGTGTTCGCATTCAAGGGCGTGGCAAGGTACGATCAGGAAGCAGAGGGACGAGCAGTTCCAATTGAAGTCGCTGGACCATATCGCAGAGCTACTAGTGAAGCGGGGAGAAATCCCGTTGACGAGCAACAGCACAGAGCCGACCCCAGCGAAAGATGGCGACTACAGTGATCCTGTGGAGCTGGGGCAGATGAAGAGGAGTAGGCTGTTCATGGAGAGCGGTGAGGTGTAGCAGGTCCAGGACCTGATTCCCCCTGAATATCGGCACATCAGAGAGTCGGAGCGAGTGGTGAAGGAGAAATCCTACCGCACAGTCGCTAACCTGTCAGGCCACGGTCTGTCGATCGACGAAGCTACCACGAATGTTTGGTAGGAAGTGGAAGCTGGGTGGTAGCGAGGAAGACCGATTTGACAAGGATACGTTACCTGCCAAGCCGAACATCACGGAGGCGTTCAATTTGCTCGAGACTGAATCGCTGCCTTTGACTGCAGATGAGGTCAGTGAAAAGTCAGGCAAAGGAAGAATGACTACGCATACCATAAACTCCACCACCAAGAAAAGGGTGGGGCGGTTTTCTGTCCAGGGGATTCATGTTGGTCAAGAGTTCCCCTTCCTCTGCCACTGATCAACATCAGTGGGGGGACCACCGAGGATATTGCCCTGCAGGTGGATCTCGGGTTCGATATTCTGACTGCCGTGAAGGGGAAACCGGTGGAGGAAATATACAAGCACGTCGACACCCATATCACCGACTCCACGCAGCACGACAAGGGCTTCAACATGGTGTTGCAGGATATGTACGGTCTGGACGGCCCGGCGGGGCAGCTGTTCTGCGGGACACATACCACTCTGGGGTTTAGCACAGCACTGAACAAGATGGCCAGGATGGTGGAAACGGCGATGAAGATGGAGAACGTATTGGCATGTTTCATGGTCGGCATGGAAGTAGACAGTAAGAACTCGAGTGTAGCAGGCCAAGCGCTGGACATGTGCCCCCGAATACTCGCACAAGATTTGGAACTACTACAGGCTCTTCAACGACTACATGAAGAAGTATCACGTTCCAGCGGTCTTGTACAAGGACCAGCGATTCGGCTGCCTGAGTCGTGCGGCCTCTGTCCTGCTCTTCCGCTACGAGCACCTCACTGACTTACTCAAGAATCCCCAGATTTGCGACCGCTTCGCCTGCCTCGTCAGGGAGCTACTCAGTCTGCAATACCCAAAGGTAGTCCTCGTGGCCTTCAGCAGGTTTGGCATCCACCTAATCAAGCCGTTCTACGCCAAGACCATCACTAAGGGGGACACACACTCCGAACTGGAGATGTTCTGCCAGAGTCTCCATGGAAGCCCGGCCCAGACCATCACCAGTGACTTCTTCGAGTTCACCCAGCCTACGTTCCAGGGCGTCTCCGATGAGCTGTTTGCCCGGCTGAAGGAGACATACGGACCGTCCGTTCTCAGCTCTGTCAGCCAGGTGGCGGCTGAGCACACGGAGGAGCTGGTCAGGCTCACCAACTTCAGCACCGTGCTTTCCCGTCAGAGACGCTACTACGGCCTGGACGAAGAGGCCTACCCAACTCGGTACCCCGTGCAGGAGCAAGCCAGCAACATCGACGACACAACTGTCCACAACATGGGCGTGAGGCACCTCTGTGGCACGATTGACTTCCGTTTGAAGAAGCTGGGGACGCTGGCGGCAGTTGGCCGGTCCATCATCCCGGACAAGACTAGGAGCCTGAGAGAGGGAAATCCCTGGAACACCATTGTTGTAAATTGTAATGTTTGACCTCATCTCTAATAAGGTACAACAACCTGTTGATGATGGAAACAATGAACTTGACTAAACTAAACTTGGAACTATTGCATTGAATACTGAGGCTAGAATATAGTTGTTGGTTATTCTACCATTATTTGATGATATTTTCATGTTACTCGTATTCAAACATTTTGGCTATTAAAATGCGTTTTCATACCATACCATACCGTACTAGGTATAATGTGTTCATTTCACGTTTGCTAATTTTGTTCAATTTACACCTCTTTCGGAATCGGGGCCGCCATGCTTTTGACAGCTCCGGCTCCGACTCCGGCTACGAGTAAAATGTACCAGCGGCTCCGGCTCCGGCTCCGACTCCGGGCAAAATGTTCCGGCTCCGGCGGCTCCGGCTCCGGCTCCGGCTTCGGCTCCGCATCCCTGATTTTATGGATACAAAATGATACGGCATCTGGATGTTGGCTCGCTGACGTTACTGAGTGCATTGCCATATGACACCAATTACCATATGCAGGTCCCAAAGTTCGCATAACAACAACGTTGGTTGTAATTGGTACACAGCCACCACGATAAGATACTTAAAACTGCTGAGCAAATTTAAGCACAGCGATCGCGTTGGCGAATTGAAGTCAATGCATATACAACCCGATGCTTGTTTCGCATATTTTCTAGCCAGCCATCTGACGGCTCAATTTTTACTCAGCCATTACTATTACCTCTGATACCGGAGCTCTTACTCAGCCATTACTATTACCGCTGATACCGGAGCTCTTACTCAGCCATTACTATTACCGCTGATACCGCAGTTCTTACTCAGTCATTTCTATTATACTACTGACACCGCTGGTCTTACTCAGTCATTATTATTACCAGTGATACCGCAGTGTTTACTCAGCCATTACCATTATACTACTGATACCGCAATTCTTACTGTCTTTACCACTGCCGCTGATACCGGAGTTCTTACTCAGCCATTCCTGTTACCATTGATATCGCAGCTCTCACTCAGCCATTACCACTACCACTGACACGCTGTATCAGCCGCGCCACGACACAGCGCTGTCCAGCAGGCGGGAGTTTGTTCAGTTGCCAACTGGGACTTTACAGGTCACCGCAGGTCACCGCAGGTCACCGAGCGACGCTGGGAGGCAACTACCGACGGGGTCTGGCAGCACCGCAGGTCACCGAGCGACGCTGGGAGGCAACTACCGACGGGGTCTGGCAGCACCAAGGAAACAGGTGCGCATACGTGAAGCTTGCTATGCACGATAAAGCAAAGATTAACGGGCAAATCAAGACTGGAACACTTGATTTGTAGTACCTTAACAGAACTTTAACAGAATTACCTTACCAGAACTAGCATAACTTAATATTAACAGAAGCTTCATTCGAGGCAACTTCATAACATGGAAATGGGGTTTGAACGTTGGTGGCAGAACATTGGTACTTAAAGGGTCGTGGTTCGTGCACCAATGTTTTGCCAAGGTCTGATGCATTATATATACACATATATGCATTCGTTCATTCGTTCATTCATTCATTCATCCCTCCATTTCAAGTCATAAATACTTCCAGGTTGACGGACATTAAATCGCCGATGAAACGTTTGATCAACAAATCGAAAGACAAACAAACAAAGGCGGCATTGGGCGGCGCGTCAACAGATCCTAAGGCCGAGAGACCGGCCGGAACCATCACGGACCGCCCCGTCTCACCTTCACTATGGGACCATCACGGACCGCCCCGTCTCACCTTCACTATGGAACCACCACGGACCGCCCCGTCTCACCTTCACTATGGAACCACCACGGACCGCCCCGTCTCACCTTCACTATGGAACCACCACGGACCGCCCCGTCTCACCTTCACTATGGAACCACCACGGACCGCCCCGTCTCACCTTCACTATGGAACCACCACGGACCGCCCCGTCTCACCTTCACTATGGAACCACCACGGACCGCCCCGTCTCACCTTCACTATGGAACCACCACGGACCGCCCCGTCTCACCTTCACTATGGACCCACCACGGACCGCCCCGTCTCACCTTCACTATGGAACCACCACGGACCGCCCCGTCTCACCTTCACTATGGAACCACCACGGACCGCCCCGTCTCACCTTCACTATGGAACCACCACGGACCGCCCCGTCTCACCTTCACTATGGAACCACCACGGACCGCCCCGTCTCACCTTCACTATGGAACCACCACGGACCGCCCCGTCTCACCTTCACTATGGGACCACCACGGACCGCCCCGTCTCACCTTCACTATGGGACCACCACGGACCGCCCCGTCTCACCTTCACTATGGAACCACCACGGACCGCCCCGTCTCACCTTCACTATGGAACCACCACGGACCGCCCCGTCTCACCTTCACTATGGAACCACCACGGACCGCCCCGTCTCACCTTCACTATGGAACCACCACGGACCGCCCCGTCTCACCTTCACTATGGAACCACCACGGACCGCCCCGTCTCACCTTCACTATGGAACCACCACGGACCGCCCCGTCTCACCTTCACTATGGAACCACCACGGACCGCCCCGTCTCACCTTCACTATGGAACCACCACGGACCGCCCCGTCTCACCTTCACTATGGAACCACCACGGACCGCCCCGTCTCACCTTCACTATGGACCCACCACGGACCGCCCCGTCTCACCTTCACTATGGAACCACCACGGACCGCCCCGTCTCACCTTCACTATGGACCCACCACGGACCGCCCCGTCTCACCTTCACTATGGAACCACCACGGACCTTCACTATGGAACCACCACGGACCACCCCGTCTCACCTTCACTATGGAACCACCACGGACCGCCCCGTCTCACCTTCACTATGGAACCACCACGGACCGCCCCGTCTCACCTTCACTATGGGACCACCACGGACCGCCCCGTCTCACCTTCACTATGGAACCACCACGGACCGCCCCGTCTCACCTTCACTATGGGACCACCACGGACCGCCCCGTCTCACCTTCACTATGGAACCACCACGGACCCCCCGTCTCACCTTCACTATGGAACCACCACGGACCGCCCCGTCTCACCTTCACTATGGGACCACCACGGACCGCCCCGTCTCACCTTCACTATGGAACCACCACGGACCGCCCCGTCTCACCTTCACTATGGAACCACCACGGACCACCCCGTCTCACCTTCACTATGGAACCACCACGGACCGCCCCGTCTCACCTTCACTATGGAACCACCACGGACCGCCCCGTCTCACCTTCACTATGGACCCACCACGGACCGCCCCGTCTCACCTTCACTATGGAACCACCACGGACCGCCCCGTCTCACCTTCACTATGTCGGATGTGCTGAACACCAGCGGCTTGTACACGGACGGATAGTCGTGACTGGCGAAGTCGAAGTCGGCGAACATGCTCTGGGTATGGTTGACGCACAGGTCGGCCATGTTGAGCCAGTGACGTCATCAACAGTGAGGTGAAGCAGGTCGAATCCTTGTCCACATTGAACTTGAGCTGGACTGGGGAGCGTGGCGGGCGGTGGTCCGCAGATGTACAGCGCTGTAACGAAGAACAATGCCAATCATTTCGATGTTACTTCACATTCTATTTGTGAGTGAAGCGTACTTTTCGATCACAAACCGTATGACATATGTACAATGATAATTTATGGAATAACACAGGGAACTATGTCCCCCAACGAAAAAGATTTTGTCACCTTCATGAACATTATGACTACCTACATATATATATATATATATATATATATATATATATATATATATATATATATATATATATATATATATATATATATATATATATATGTATATATATATATATATATATATATATATATATATATATATAATATATATATATATATATATATATATATATATATATATATATATATATATATATATATATATCGCACCCGGGGAACGGGTGAAGATCTGAGCGATGGGAATGGGAATGTGATATACATGCATGTGAAGCGAGGCGGGATGAAGAGAAAAAACACAATAGTGGTGGTGTGGTGCGCAGCATGACACCCTTTTCAATGTCTCTTCTTCGAAGGTGCCATCAGCTTCAACTCGCTTTAGCGAGCGTGGTTGGCACGATATCATGGAAGCAAAACAAGGACTATCACCTCTGCTCACGAGGTGGCTGCAAATTGGAAACAAGTTGGCTGCAAATTGGATTTAAACAATTTGCAACAATTTACCAATCGAATTAGCAATGTCATGAAAGTAACCCAATTCGGGGGCGAGCTGTTTAGGGGTGAGCTGTCTAGGAGTGAGCTGTCTAGTGGTGAGCTGTCTAGGGGTGAGCTGTCTAGGGGTGAGCTGTCTAGGGGTGAGCTGTCTAGTGGTGAGGTGTCTAGGAGTGAGCTGTCCAAGTGTGAGCTGTCTAGGGGTGAGCTGTCTAGGGGTGAGCTGTCTAGGAGTGAGGTGTCTAGGAGTGAGCTGTCTAAGTGTGAGCTGTCTAGGGGTGAGCTGTCTAGGGGTGAGCTGTCTAGGGGTGAGGTGTCTAGGAGTGAGCTGTCTAAGTGTGAGCTGTCTAGGGGTGAGCTGTCTAGGGGTGAGGTGCCCGTCTCCAAACGAACGGTTCTGCTTTAGAGTCCCTCCAGGCCCTACTCTTCGTCCACGACCAACAGGAGGTAGAGCGTGACGATGCTATGTAGCCAGAAACAATCAACCAGTATCAAGACCAATAACCACCGCCGATACAAATAGAACTGAGCGAGCTCACGCGCGTAAGTATGCTTCTTGGTCGCTATCAAAGGCCTTCGTATACTGGTCAGATACGCCAGGAAACCAATCCCGAGAAAGGTGTTGGAATATTGGACATGTCGAGACCATAAGACAAATTGTTCTTAAGTCATCATCTTGTCAAATGTCCATGCCCTAGATGAACGCACCAAGCCGTCCCCGTCGGTACAACATTTTAGCGCTAGAAGGCAGTGGCGCGACATTTTTGCAGGGGTCCAGCGTGATCACGATGGAAGGAGTCGAGCTTGTTAACCCAGCGAGGCCGTGCCGGACACGCTTCGTTCAGCTTCTCATCGCCACTTCATCATCAGGTCACGAATTCCGCTCCATATTATACAGGATTATATAGGGGCCCGATTCTACAGGAACCCGAAGGAACAAAGCATGACGTCAGCTTCTTCCCAATCACATGGACTCAGTCGTCCCAAAGTCAAAGCGAATGGTTCGATGTATTATTCGAAGCACAGGGCAGTCCTGGTCTGGAGTACGATTCGAATTCAAGCCTATTCTTGTCGCGTTTAATGCGCACTTTCGCTCCGTTATGGAGCATAGGCAGCGTGCTCTGGTCGGGGGCGGACTTTTCTCATCTGCAGCAGCCTGAACATAGGCAGCGTGCTCTGGTCGGGGGCGGACTTTTCTCATCTGCAGCAGCCTGAACATAGGCAGCGTGCTCTGGTCGGGGGCGGACTTTTCTCATCTGCAGCAGCCTGAACATAGGCAGCGTGCTCTGGTCGGGGGCGGACTTTTCTCATCTGCAGCAGCCTGAACATAGGCAGCGTGCTCTGGTCGGGGGCGGACTTTTCTCATCTGCAGCAGCCTGAACATAGGCAGCGTGCTCTGGTCGGGGGCGGACTTTTCTCATCTGCAGCAGCCTGAACATAGGCAGCGTGCTCTGGTCGGGGGCGGACTTTTCTCATCTGCAGCAGCCTGAACATAGGCAGCGTGCTCTGGTCGGGGGCGGACTTTTCTCATCTGCAGCAGCCTGAACATAGGCAGCGTGCTCTAGTCGGGGGCGGACTTTTTCTCATCTGCAGCAGCCTGAACATAGGCAGCGTGCTCTGGTCGGGGGCGGACTTTTCTCATCTGCAGCAGCCTGAACATAGGCAGCGTGCTCTAGTCGGGGGCGGACTTTTCTCATCTGCAGCAGCCTGAACATAGGCAGCGTGCTCTAAATCTGCAGCAGCCTGAACATAGGCAGCGTGCTCTGGTCGGGGGCGGACTTTTCTCATCTGCAGCAGCCTGAACATAGGCAGCGTGCTCTGGTCGGGGGCGGACTTTTCTCATCTGCAGCAGCCTGAACATAGGCAGCGTGCATTCTGCATATCGCTGCCCCGTGACGCGGACAAATGCTCCCAGGATTTGAGCTATAACTGCCTGCTAGGGTCACTCTAGAGTACCTTCAATAATACGATGCTTTTGTTAACATAACCTAATACTCCTGCATGGATAATTCTGCGGCCGTCTTGAAGCCATACCTTGCTCGTGTTATTTATCACATACGTTGTATCCAGACGATTTAAGCATATTACGCTATATCTATGCGCTGGTGCTTATCCTTACCACGTGTGAACACCATCAACAACTGCTTTTTTGGTGTGCGAATTTCGGTCCATATAGCTCACTCCTTGTATCTACTCCTAACATCGACTTTTTGTAATTTAGTCTTTGCAATTTAGGTCTCATCTGTGCCAATATTCCGTCAAGTTGGATATGTTTTAGTAACCGTTCCTAATTTACCAGTGGTAATGCGTGGAAACAGCTGCCAGCCAGCGTGTGTTTGTTGGTCAGCGGGGGGAGGGGGCGATGATGGCCACAAGCCACAACTACGACACCAGTTTACGACACTATACTGCATGCCTCGGCGTGGCACAGCATGACATTTCTTTCAACCGCACGCCATAATCCAAGGTATTTATTAGGGTGACCATTTTATAGCATTTTTTTTCCGACGACGTAGGTACCTACATTTTTTAAAGGAACAAATCTGGCAAAAGCTGCAGTCTATAGGTGACGTTGGTCGAGCGACATCGCTGATATTGAGAAATGTGGCAGCACAGTCGATGTCGCAGCAGTCACACGCGCTGCCCGATTGGAAGCTCTCAGCATACGAGCAGTCTCAGCAGCGACAACATGATGATTTGCCAGAAGAATCTGCCGATGAATCAGGTGAGTATGCCATGCCCTATTGGCATTTACCTAATAGAAGCAAACCACCAAATCTGACTGCCGTTACAGAGACACTGGACTTTACCGGTGCCGGTGCAAGAAAGGCGTCTAAAATATTGGCATCGTTTCTGTCGCTTTGGGAGAAGAAGTGTGGGTGTAATCACGAAATCGAAGGGGCAAACAGCTATTGATGTGAGCAGAAAGTGTAAAATAGAAGCATGGCGAAGGACTGTACTGCTGTGTTTTGTGATGGCCGTGCCGACCAGACGAGAGGAGAGGGCACTGACAAACACCGGGTCGTATGTCGTATCAAATGATGAGTCTACCCCATATCTCTGTAAATATGCGTATCGATGATGTACATGTAGCACGCAGTTCGTGTGTGACGGAAAGCACACCGGGCACAGTGTCGCTCAAAAACTCAAATGTTTTCTGCATGCTCGAATTGCAGGTGCGCAAAACATTGCCTTCGTTGGTGGCGATGGAACCAGCCAGGCTGTTTGGCGGAAGGGGCGATGGATGACACATTTTGAACAACTGATGTGGCGACCTGTCGATCGAATTTTTTGTTTGTGCCACCATGCGGAATTGCCCCATCGAGGTCTGTTCGAACTGCTGGAGGAAAAAACAGCCGGGCCCAGCACGTTCTCTGGACCAATCTGAAAATGTATTGTGGAAGATGCCCTCAAGGTAGCGTTTGAGGATTTTCCAGAGCTGCCATCACGTGTGGAGCAGGGCCTGAGCGCTGCTGTACCAATGTACTAAGCCTGCGACCAATGGTGTCATTGACGCAATGCGAGACCGTGCGCATGAAAACAATGTGCATCGCGAGAGGATGCACGGCCCGGAGCCGTATTTTACGCAATTATTGCTCTGTATCTGAGCCATCTGTTCCGCTATGCAGCCAAGTTAAATATGCTGTGCGTGTGGGTACGTGCCAACTGTAATGACAATGTAGGAGAAGTGGGATGTGGTGTATGGGCCCGGCCACCTGTGCGAGCAGATGAGACGACAGGAAGAGCATTTCCACGGCATCGAGATGGAAGCCATTAAAAAGACCACGACGAGAAACATGCATATGACACACCCCGAACACGTCGGGCTGGACATGCTGGGTGACAATAACTAAGCGGTCAGGATAGAGGCTGTCAGCAAGATCAAAACCGTGCGCCAAAAGAAAATATATTCACGGAATGTGGCACAATCCGGCCATTAATATTATCCTCGGACATTGTAATATCTGCGGGCGAACTGGTGTGGTGAGTCATACACGAAAGTGGCTGGCGTTCATCAGTGTAATGCAGACGGACAACACATAAAACCGTCTTTAACACGAAAAATGGGCGAGGTAAACAAACTAAAGTCCATTGAAGAACCCATCTAGAGAGGAGATCCTTGTCACTCACAGTCAACTGAGAGGTTGGCAAAACTAACAATATGAAACGTCGGCAGTGGTGGTCGGTGCCGAAAGACAGGACGCAAACGCCCTAAACAAAATACAATTTCCAAAAATGCACCCAGGTCAGGCAAGGAAGCCTAAAGTGCACAATATCTCTGGCGCACATGGTCATCGTGGCAGTGTGGCATCCACTGAAAAACCATAATGTGTGTACAGTGAAAGCTTGACGTGTCTAAATAAAAAAGTAATGTAATACGTCTGTTATGGCTGAAGTGCCTCTGATGGCTCGTCCACCACAATATGACAGAGGCCGTTTCCAAGTTGATTACATATGCTTGGTAGTATAACCAGCAATGTAAAATTTATTTTGGTATGTCAGAAGGGAAATGATTACAACAGTGGCTTGTGGGCCCGCCAGCACTTCATCGATCTTAACACTTAGAAACCAGTAGATTCTAAGTATATTTCGCTGTTCAAAATATCTAGGAAGGGAGGAAATCTCACCTTGTATTCTGCTAATGTCTGCAAATTCGCGATTCAAATGCCTAGACTTGGACACCGATGGCCAACAGTTCTCATCGTTATACTTGAAAAGAGTTGTAAGCATGTTTAGTTTACCACCCAATAATTAATTTAGTCGTCAATATTACCTGGTGCGCCACAATATTGCCAAATGCAGTGTGGAACTCACCGTCCGACACTAGCACCATCTAGGGAGAAAGCCTGAACTTTGCACACGCTTCATTTGAAAGTTAATTTGCAGTATGAATGGATTATGGAAGTGCACTGATCTTGCTGTTAAGTGAGTCTCCATTGTCAAAGCTTTAATAAAAATCACTAGCTTAAGCTATGCTTTGCTTCTATTTGCAACAACTCAAAATATGTAAAAATCCAGAATCCGACAATCTTCAATCGATCCATGCGGGCAAAGCAAAATCGAAAAGTTGAAAAGAAGTTGATATTCGGAATCAACATAAAACTGCATCAGAATAGAGGAATTAACAAAACATTTAAAAGAATATCTAAAAAAAGGTAAACCTAGTATTTATGCCGACGCATAACTACCGTGTACTGCTGTTTTAATTACCCGACTTCACCAGTTATTCGACACTAACCTGTTGTTCATGGTGATGTAAAATCAAGCAACAATGCACAAATATTGACTAGACTATGATACGAATTGAAGTCCCCTTATTGACGCATCACTTCGGAGACGAAACAATCAACCCAGGACATATTTCCGGTGGAGGACCTCGCAAGCGGGGATTCAACTCTTCTACGATCGATTACAGATGAGCCCAAAACCGCCCACATCCGGCCCACGGACGGTGGCTTCTACTGGCCCACATCCTGCCTACGGACGGTGGCTTCTGCTGGCCCACATCCGGCCCACGGGCGGTGGGCTCGGCTGGGCCACATCCGGCCCGCGGGCGGTGGGCTCGGCTGGCCCACATCCTGCCCGCGGGCGGTGGGCTCGGCTGGGCCACATCCTGCCCGCGGGCGGTGGGCTCGGCTGGCCCACATCCGGCCCACGGACGGTGGGCTCTGCTGGCCCCCATCCTGCCCGCGGGCGGTGGGCTCGTCTGGCCCACATCCGGCCCACGGACGGTGGGCTCGTCTGGCCCACATCCTGCCCGCGGGCGGTGGGCTCGGCTGTCCCACATCCGGCCCACGGGCGGTGGGCTCGGCTAGCCCACATCCTGCCCGCGGGCGGTGGGCTCGGCTAGCCCACATCCTGCCCGCGGGCGGTGGGCTCGGCTGGCCCACATCCTGCCCGCGGGCGGTGGGCTCGGCTGGCCCACATCCTGCCCGCGGACGGTGGGCTCGTCTGGCCCACATCCGGCCCACGGGCGGTGGGCTCGGCTGGCCCACATCCTGCCCGCGGGCGGTGGGCTCGGCTGGCCCACATCCTGCCCGCGGGCGGTGGGCTCGGCTGGCCCACATCCTGCCCACGGGCGGTGGGCTCGGCTGGCCCACATCCTGCCCGCGGGCGGTGGGCTCGGCTGGCCCACATCCTGCCCGCGGGCGGTGGGCTCGGCTGGCCCACATCCTGCCCACGGGCGGTGGGCTCGGCTGGCCCACATCCGGCCCACGGACGGTGGGCTCGGCTGGCCCACACTGCTGGTCATAGGGCGTCGGCGCTCACTCAATAAAGACAATGACGCGACACTCATCGAATGGCGGCAAGACGCACCGCACTTAATCAACTGCCCTGAAAGATCAGGACATGTGACAGCAAACGCGCCTCGAGATCAAAAGATCGGCGCCCTGACTGGGCCAGCCGGAGATTGAGTGTCACGTGGTGTCCGTGTCAGCGCCCGGACCGAGCCGGAGATTAAGTGTCGCCGGGTAGTCAGGCCGACACCAGCTGTGGTCGTCTAGCGCATACCCGGACAATCCGGTCAGGAAGGCAGCGCCTCTCACTGAGATGCTGACGGCTGTTGTAGACGGCGCGGTCGGACGTGCCGTGATTGGGCTCCGTTCGGGACACGATGCTGTCCGTCAATGGAAACCTCCCGCGTGGCACCCATATATGCACACACATGCATATATATATATATATATATATATATATATATATATATATATATATATATATATATATATATATATGTATATATATATATGTATATATATATATATATATATATATATATATATACATATATATATATATATATATATTTATATATATATATCACATATATATATATATATATATATATATATATATATATATATATATATATATATATATATATATATATATATATATATATATATATGCATATATATATATAAATATATATATATATATATATATATATATATATATATATATATATATATATATATATATATATATATATATATATATATATATATATATATATATATATGTATGTCTGTGTGTGTGTGTGTGTGTGCGCGCGCGCATAATGTATACACATAGTAGTATATATGCATAGTGTATTTGCGTAGTTATCCAGCTACACTTCCAGTATCGGTCACCGTGCAAACAAACTTATGCACACTTGCGATCCGGTGCTTCTCGAGTACCATAACTTCGCCCTTGGTCATCCCCAGTGTGAAGGTACTACCAGGTTACGCTACACAGCTGGCGAGAAATGGGAACTACATCCTGATCACAACTTCAAGTTGAGCGAAGAGTCGTTCCACTGCTTTTATCTATTCATGCGCAATACAAATGCATACCGAACAAGCAAGAAACAGGCTCATCGAATAAAACCAGGGTTCTGAAACCACACAATTAATTGTCTGCCACGGACTCCCACGGACTAGCGCCGACTGCCGCTGACTGCCGCCGACTGACGTCGACTGCCGCCCGCCGACTGCCGCCCGACTGCCGCCCGACTGCAGCCCGCCGAATGCCGCCGACTGCCGCCGACTGCCGCCCGACTGCAGCCCGCCGACTGCCGCCGACTGCCGCCGACTGCCGCCGACTGCCGCCGACTGCCGCCGACTGCCGCCGACTGCCACGGACTGCCACGGACTCCCAAGGACTGCCGCGGACTCCCACAGACTGCCGCCGACTGCCGCCGACTGCCGCCGACTCTCCCATCAGAGCGGCGTGGCCTCGTTGGTGATCGGTTCGCTGCGTTTGGCTCCTGGCGGCACAGACTAGCCGCCGACCAAGCCCGTGATGGCCTACACATCGCTACCAAACGTCGCCAGCTCTTACTGGCGCGTACCATGGGCTGTAGCGTCCCCCGGCCGAGGGCCGAGATCAAACGCACTCGCTAAATATAAGGTGACAGTTAATACATCATAAGCACAACCTTCATTTTGCCAGGCGTTATTTTAGTGATTGAGTTTCCTGAGATCAAGAAGGCTGTGTTTATCGTGCGTAAGGTTCAGCACTATGACGGCCGAGGCAGGGAATTATACGACCACCTTGTGCCATCGTTATGCATTTACTATGTTTCCTTTCGGATGTGCTCACCGACCGGAGTGGTCAGTTCAAGTTCTAGGGCCCATGCTCACCAGAGCATTGAGTTATAACCTTCGCTTCACGGCTAACCTAGGAAAGAAACGAAGAAAATATGTTCCGACTCCAATTTTTTTTGAACATTTGTACCTATGAGCTCGTGACTACCATCGACGTTTTCTGACCCTAACCGTGAGATCTTCAGCGGTCAGCTATCCGACCTTTTGAGAGCATCGCGACTTCGTTTGACTTGAACTGTTGACCGGTCGTACCTATCTGAGCAGTTGTGCAACAGCCTGGTCTGGGATAAAGCATTGCGGGCTTCGCCGCCGCCCAGGATTGGCAGTGGGAGCGAACAGTTTGAAGCTGAGTCACATGGCTGGGCGACTTTGCCGAAACGGAAACTGCCTCCCCATCTAATTCAGAATTCGCTAAAAATATTACGACCACTTCGATAGCACAACGAATTGGAAATCCCTTCACGTTTCTAGCATTCCCCGACTACAGACCGAACAGCATTCGCCGCAGCCGACCACTGAGCCCAATAAACATCTCACCGACAGCACAAACACGTAACTTCAAATGTTGGACGCCGAAGTGGATGAACCACTTCGCGTTGTCACCATCCCGCTCCAGGTGACGTTTTGTGGCGCATCCCACGGAAGGCTTGGTGACGTTTTGTGGCGCACCCTGCGGAGAAGCTTTTACGTTCCGTTGTCACCTGCCAAGGCAGGAAGACACATAGCAACTGGACAAAGGCGTGCAAAAGAAAAGCGAACGGGAAGTCAACATGATGATGACAGACAGCCCCGTAGATTGCTAGAACATTGTGCGTTACGAATCTATACGATGCTCATTATATGATGTGATGGTAGTATATTGTTATAACAAATGTCCAACTACCTCTGTGCGATATGCTGGCAGCCGAGCATATACGTGACAGTGACGCGCAGCGATGCCAGTATTTAGACAACCGCAAATCAATGAAATATTATGTTTACTCAGTGGTTTACGACGAATTTCATGTACGATCAAGGCCAATGGCGCCACCCACAATGCTTCGCCAGTGAGCAGAGGCATTTGGAAATATTCCGAGCGGTGCGAGTGTCGAATCCGGGACCTTGGTATCCAGATCTAAACACCTTAACCATTCGGCCGCCCCGACACAAATTCAAGATATTTGAAGCCAAGGCATATGTTGTTTGTTTTCCGTCTAGTGGTGGCGACCAAAGCCTGTAATGGGGCTATTTTAGTTGACAATTGTAGGAGACCAGTTCGCATTTCTTATCACTACCCTTCGACGCCTAAGCACTACAATTATGCAATCCAATGACACCAGCTATCTCTACCTCACATTAGTATACCAGGCTTGCCTGAGAGCCAGGACCTGGGCCGCAGGATGAGACAAAGTTCGTAGCTTGTTTACCTGTAGCAATATTCATATCAACTCTAGACATTCAAATTGATCCATTTTATCAATCTGCTTAAGGCTTTGTTTACAAGAAAATAAACCATCACCAAAAGCATACACCCGCTTGGGTGGAACGTTCTTCTTCTGCTTTCAAATGCCGTGGATAGGAGTGTTGAGGGCTCGTTTTTGTACACATCGGCCAAATACACGCGCAGAAAACTACAACTGAACCGTCAGAGCTGAATGCAGTGCATCACACAACGCTATTGATGCGCAAATTCAATCATCTTGTCACTTGTCTGGAGTAGAACAGAGCACTCCGAAAATGGTGCCGGCAGTTTCCTGCCTGCCAGGCGGCCGCGACAAATACAACAGCGTCTCGCCGACTGAAATGAATGAAAGGGCCGTCATGTCGGCTGTCTACAGATCGCAGCCAACTCGGCCGGAGCCCAGCGCCGCGGCTGATAGTTCCGACCGCGGCTGAGGGTTCCGACCGCAGCCGAGGATTCCGACCGCAGCCGAGGGTTCCGACCGCGGATGAGGGTTCCGACCGCAGCCGAGGGTTCCGACCGCAGCCGACGGTTCCGGCCGCGGCTGAGGGTTCCGGCCGCGGCCGAGGGTTCCGACCGCGGCTAGGTTCCGACCGCGGCTGAGGGTTCCGACCGCGGCTAGGTTCCGACCGCGGCTGAGGGCTCCGACCACGGCTGAGGGTTCCGACCGCGGCTGAGGGTTCCGACCGCGGCTGAGGGCTCCGACCACGGCTGAGGGTTCCGACCGCGGCTGAGGGTTCCGACCGCGGATGAGGGTTCCGACCGCAGCCGAGGGTTCCGACCGCAGCCGAGGGTTCCGACCGCGGATGAGGGTTCCGGCCGCGGCTGAGGGTTCCGACCGCAGCCGACGGTTCCAACCGCGGCTGAGGGTTCCGACCGCGGCTGAGGGTTCCGACCGCAGCCGAGGGTTCCGACCGCGGCTGAGGGTTCTGACCGCGGCTGAGGGTTCCGACCGCGGCTGAGGGTTCCGACCGCGGCTGAGGGTTCCGACCGCGGCTGAGGGTTCTGACCGCGGCTGAGGGTTCCGACCGCAGCCGAGGGTTCCAGCCGCAGCCGAGGGTTCCGGCCGAGGGTTCCGGCCGAGGGTTCCGACCGCGGCTGAGGGCTCCGACCGCGGCTGAGAGTTCCGACCACGGCTGAGGGTTCCGGCCAAGGGTTCTGGCCGCGGCTGAGGGTTCCGACCGCGGCTGAGGGTTCCGGCCGAGGGTTCTGGCTGCAGCGACTCAGGTCAATCCAGCCGGAGGCGGCTCTCGGCCAGCCAGTGACGCCGCCGCCGACAATGCCGTGTTCTGTGATGAAGTGGCCCGCGGCTGCCAGGGCCACGCCGCTCCACATGCCATCTAGTGGCGGTTGCCGAGTCTGTGGCTGGCTCGAATGGCGCTGTGTGACGCTGGTGGTCGCAATGACAGCCAGCTGCAGAAATGAGCCAATTAATTTGGTGTGCGAGCGTTTCCAACTGGTGACGATTCGTGCTCGCAGCAGAAGCGTGCACGAAGCGTGCGCAGCTGTGCAGCTTGCGGACTGTGCTCGGTTATGCTTGGCGATTTTGGGATTGATTGTAATTTGTATACTGTAATATTGGGAAACCTCAGAAGGATGCGATCATATCCTGAGTCTTCCCAGTGACAGTGACAT
This sequence comes from Imbricaverruca yamaguchii, assembly GCA_034440575.1. NCBI lineage: Eukaryota > Metazoa > Arthropoda > Thecostraca > Neoverrucidae > Imbricaverruca > Imbricaverruca yamaguchii. Next base: position 31,298 of record JAOTOL010000749.1, on the reverse strand, counting down.
CATGCGATATCTAAAGCGATGTCGGGCGGACCCACGCCCGACAGTGCCAGCGTGGGCCCACAGGGAGTATCCACGCCCGACAGTGCCAGCGCGGGCCCACAGGGAGTATCCACGCCCGACAGTGCCAGGGTGGGCCCACAGGGAGTATCCACGCCCGACAGTGCCAGGGCGGGCCAACAGGGAGTATCCACGCCCGACAGTGCCAGCGCGGGCCCACAGGGAGTATCCACGCCCGACAGTGCCAGCGTGGGCCCACAGGGAGTATCCACGCCCGACAGTGCCAGCGCGGGCCCACAGGGAGTATCCACGCCCGACAGTGCCAGGTGGGCCCACAGGGAGTACCCACGCCCGACAGTGCCAGCGCGGGCCCACAGGAGTACCCACGCCCGACAGTGCCAGCGCGGGCCCACAGGGAGTATCCACGCCCGACAGTGCCAGCGCGGGCCCACAGGGAGTATCCACGCCCGACAGTGCCAGCGTGGGCCCACAGGGAGTATCCACGCCCGACAGTGCCAGCGCGGGCCCACAGGGAGTATCCACGCCCGACAGTGCCAACGCGGGCCCACAGGAGTATCCACGCCCGACAGTGCCAGCGCGGGCCCACAGGAGTATCCACGCCCGACAGTGCCAGCGTGGGCCCACAGGGAGTATCCACGCCCGACAGTGCCAGCGCGGGCCCACAGGAAGTATCCACGCCCGACAGTGCCAGCGCGGGCCCACAGGGAGTATCCACGCCCGACAGTGCCAGCGCGGGCCCACAGGGAGTATCCACGCCCGACAGTGCCAGCGCGGGCCCACAGGAAGTATCCACGCCCGACAGTGCCAGCGGTGGGCCCACAGGGAGTATCCACGCCCGACAGTGCCAGCGCGGGCCCACAGGGAGTATCCACGCCCGACAGTGCCAGCGCGGGCCCACAGGAGTACCCACGCCCGACAGTGCCAGCGCACAGGGGTATCCACGCCCGACAGTGCCCACAGGAGTATCCACGCCCGACAGTGCCAGCGCGGGCCCACAGGGAGTATCCACGCCCGACAGTGCCAGCGCGGGCCACAGAGGAGTATCCACGCCCGACAGTGCCAGCGCGGGCCCACAAGAGTATCCACGCCCGACAGTGCCAGCGCGGGCCCACAGGACAGTGCCAGCGCGGGCCCACAGGGAGTATCCACGCCCGACAGTGCCAGCGCGGGCCCACAGGGAGTATCCACGCCCGACAGTGCCAGCGCGGGCCCACAGGAGCCAGTATCCACGCCCGACAGTGCCAGCGCGGGCCCACAGGAGTATCCACGCCCGACAGTGCCAGCGCGGGCCCACAGGGAGTATCCACGCCCGACGTGCAAGTGCCGGCGCGGGCCCACAGGAGTATCCACGCCCGACAGTGCCAGCGCGGGCCCACAGGGAAGTATCCACGCCCGACAGTGCCAGCGCGGGCCCACAGGAGTACCCACGCCCGACAGTGCCAGCGCGGGCCCACAGGAGTACCCACGCCCGACAGTGCCAGCGCGGGCCCACAGGAGTATCCACGCCCGACAGTGCCAGCGCGGGCCCACAGGGAGTATCCACGCCCGACAGTGCCAGCGCGGGCCCACAGGGAGTATCCACGCCCGACAGTGCCAGCGCGGGCCCACAGGAAGTATCCACGCCCGACAGTGCCAGCGTGGGCCCACAGGGACCACGCCAAGTCAGGGGCCCACCCGCCCGACAGTGCCAGCGCGGGCCCACAGGGAGTATCCACGCCCGACATGCCAGCGCGGGCCCACAGGGGTATCCACGCCCGACAGTGCCAGCCGGAGTATCCACGCCCGACGTGCCGCGTGGGCCCACAGGGAGTACCCACGCCCGACAGTGCCAGCGCGGGCCCACAGGAGTATCCACGCCCGACAGTGCCAGCGTGGGCCCACAGGAGTATCCACGCCCGACAGTGCCAGCGCGGGCCCAAGGAGTATCCACGCCCGACAGTGCCAGCGTGGGCCCACAGGGATATCCACGCCCGACAGTGCCAGCGCGGGCCCACAGGGAGTATCCACGCCCGACAGTGCCAGCGCGGGCCCACAGGGAGTATCCACGCCCGACAGTGCCAGCGCGGGCCCACAGGGAGTATCCACGCCCGACAGTGCCAGCGCGGGCCCACAGGGAGTATCCACGCCCGTCAGTGCCAGCGCGGGCCCACAGGTAGTATCCACGCCCGACTGTGCCAGCGCTGGCCCGTCTGCCCGGGCCAATGGGCCCGGCCGTACGTCCAACCCATCCTTAAAGCTGTGGTGTAAAGTCAATGGTCAAAGCTGATGCTTAGTATATGACTTCGGGCTTATGATTCGCGAATGAGGTTCGCGTATCATTGATTGGATTAGTGACATGCATTGCTTTTCCTGTGATTGGTCAAGCTGATCATTTCATTGCACGCTCGGTTGAATTTATGTCTTATTTAGCAATGTGGGTATTGCACGGAAGGAGCAGTCATTAACCAAGTTACACATCATTCACACGCCAGTTGCTGTTGCGTTGCAGGATTGGCTTCAGTTTCTCACCCGGTGCTCTCACGATTCAGTGCAATGCTCCCACTAACGCTTCCCATCATGGAAACAACGCTGCATAACATGTTCAAAACATGCCAATCAATGTCGCAATTACCAGCACGCGATTCAATTAGCACTTCCGATTGTCATCCCGGCTACCATTTGGGCCTATTTGACCGCTGGCAGCCCACTCAGCTGGGCTACCATGGGCTGTCAGTCAGCCCACTTGACCTGAAACCACGCGGCTGCAGGTCAAATGGGCACGTGGTGCACACCAGCAGCCAAATAGCCTGCTGCCAGAGCCACTATCTACGACGGGTCCCAGGCCATTGCGACGTGCGTCGCCGAGGACCCGTGCTCAAACACAGCACATGCTATCGCGCCGAGCACCTCGTTGTACGGGGATTTGCGGACATACTAGTTCTGGGTAAACGGCGAGTGTTTTCAGCGTTGGTAAATTGAAGGCCTGGGATCAGGTGGATATGTTGCATCAGTATTTGTCACCCCCGCCCTAGTCCCCGATTGTCACCCCCGCCCTAGTCCCTACTCACCTGCGACCATTTACGTACGGTGAATCGATACTGCATTTATCCGGTTAGAAGTCGGGCTGCATCCAGGCGAAATGGATAATGAAAAGACAGCACATGAAAAAGGAGAAAGAAGATGGTGCCAGAAAAAACAACTGCTCTCAACTCGTAATCTGAGGAGTAATATCGCCAACAATTGCAACATGTTATCCACGGTTACTTAATCATTTTAGTGTATAATTGAAATATCACCGACTTATCGGTCCGCCCCGGTAGCGCAGTTGGTTAGAGCGCCGGGCTGCTCTGGTCTCCCATGTCCTGGCGACGCAGGGTTCGAGTCGCTTCGCGCGCTCGCATTTAGCCCCCGGCCGGGAGTGTCAGTTGCAGCTGGCCCGATAAGGCCGGGGACGAGCTGCCGGGCGGCCGTGTCGGTGCATTGACGGCACGTTAAACTTTCTGTCCAAATTATGCCGTTGAACTGGAATTCATCGGCCGGGTGGTGGGGCCAGGGTTCACGCAACAAGTTCTGCTTAGCAATAGTACCCTGGTTGATAATGCCACCCCAGCAAGAACTCTGGCTAATTAAAAAAAATGTCTGGCTGATCTGTGCCAGAGACCAATTGTCGAATGCCCACATGCAAAATGAATAATGCAGGGAACCAGCAAACAATGAAATAATGCGGGGAACCAGCAAACAGGATTCGCAAATTCACTGCACATCGCGTATTCAGCTATTCGCCTGTTTGGCTCAACTCAACAACCCCTCCTCCTCGCATTATTGATGGATATGTAGCACCACACAACAAACAGCATGTTGCGTTTCTATGCTATCGTGGAACCATGAGATTCCTGGATCTATCATCACTGAGAATCGATAGATAATTGAGGTATATGACTCGTCTCGGTAAGATGATATCCCAGTTTCTATGACACTGGCAAATCCAGATTTATTTAGCAATCCGGATTTCCGAACTCTTGAAACGCCTTTGTCAGCTAACTGGATTGGATTTCCGAATCCGGCTTAGAAATAAGATTTCCTGAGGATATCAAGATTTCCGAGGAGTTAGAAGCATATGGCAGTATTCACTTCGCGTCCTTCTCCTGCTTCCCCTGTTGTTAGCAACGGGGTCCTTTTTGGAAGATTTTTGGCGAAGGTTTGCTGGAGTTATAATATTATATATAGTGCAATATATAATACAATATAATACTACAATGCAATGCGATATATAATAATACAATGCAATACAATATACAATTCATTCAATACAATACAATATATAATACAACATAATATAGTAAAATATGGCAATAAATTCACAAATAACAGCAAGCCCTTTTCCAGTCTCCCATGCGACGACGCAGCCCACGCCAATGTGACATACGTGTTTGGTAATTGAAGCGAAATGTCGCACGTGTGCCGCAACTGCCAGAAAATCCGGGATTTCCTTCCAAATCTGGATGCAGAAATCCTACATGCAATCCCGATTTCATCGCCAATGGTCATGGAAACGCTCCTTATAATCCGGATTCGATTCATTGTGGAAATCCAATCCCAACTCAAACCTGCCATGGAAACTAGGCTGATGTATAGGGCTCCTATAATATCATTTGGATAAAGGAATACCACCTTGCTGCAATTTTTGGTTTACAAAGGCAAGAGAAAGAGTTGGACATCTTTTATCTCAAATAACACCAAAAGTTCAGGGATGCAGCTATACCATGCAGCTTACCGTATCAATCTCATTTTGATTGGAACACAGGTTAGTGGGATGGGGTCAAGATTCATAAGTTTTATGACCCATACACTAAGTTTGGTACAAGTTATCCCGCAATGCGAGAGTTACAGCAATCTTGGCAACATCTTTCCACAAGAGTATCACCTCCTCACCGCACTGTCATTCACAACCCTTAATTAATCCTGACTGACAAATTGACAATGGGGTGACAATTCTACCACCACCCGCCAGCACCTACCATCGGGACAACTCCAGCGCATCATGCGCCCGTCCGTCACAAATCTACCTGTGCGAGACCTGCCGACCACATCTGGCCTCCCAAACTTCTGCTCTGCACCTCACAAGAAGCGGGCAACACCACCGCGCGACGCCCCTCCCCACTGGGCGTGCATCTGTCCGGCGTTGAGGCACGTGGGAGTGGTGCCAACTTGTCGGCTGGCACCGCAGTGAACGCAGACATTAGAGATCACCGTAGTCATGACAACGAGCCGGCTGGCGTCAATTCAGCTAATGGCCTCGGCTATCGCAACTCAAATAGCGCGCTGAACTCGCTCGGCTGGACACTGCCCTGACTGCCGGGTGCCTGCTCCGACTGCCGGGTGCCTGCTCCGACTGCCGGGTGCCTGCTCCGATTGGTGGGTGCCTGCTCCGATTGGCGGGCGCCTGCTCCGATTGGTGGGTGCCTGCTCCGATTGGTGGGTGCCTGCTCCGATTAGGGGTGCCTGCTCCGATTGGTGGGTGCCTGCTCCGATTGGTGGGTGCCTGCTCCGATTGGTGGGTGCCTGCTCCGATTAGGGGTGCCTGCTCCGACTGCCGGGTGCCTGCTCCGACTGCCGGGCGCCTGCTCCGATTGGCGGGCGCCTGCTCCGATTGGCGGGTGCCTGCTCCGACTGGCGGGTGCCTGCTCCGATTGGCGGGTGCCTGCTCCGATTGGTGGGTGCCTGCTCCGATTGGCGAGTGCCCGCTCTGATTGGTGGGTGCCTGCTCCGATTGGTGGGTGCCTGCTCCGACTGGCGGGTGCCTGCTCCGACTGGCGGGTGCCTGCTCCGACTGGCGGGTGCCTGCTCCGATTGGCGGGTGCCTGCTCCGACTGGCGGGTGCCTGCTCCGACTGGCGGGTGCCCGCTCCGACTGGCGGGTGCCCGCTCCGACTGACGGGTGCCTGCTCCGACTGGCGGGTGCCCGCTCCGACTGACGGGTGCCTGCTCCGACTGACGGGTGCCTGCTCCGACTGACGGGTGCCTGCTCCGACTGGCGGATGCCGGTTGCTTCAATTGGCAACTGAATATGGTGGAGGGGCGCAGAGTTATCCTCCCCGAGGGTCACCAAACCACTCAGATTTCCCGCCGGAAATGACAATCCATTTCTTGTAACGTGACCCACATTTATGTGAAAGAAGATTTGAACATTTCGACCGAGGTGGAAACCTGAACGAAAAGGAAGAGAGGATGGTATGAAGGGAAATATAGCTATGCTATGGACAAAATTAACCGTAACATTTCGCCGACCATTTGCTCATACTTGACCACATTCTTTCCAAAACTCACAAAAACAGCTCCCAGCTCATGTAAGGATTCGCTGAATTTCAAAATCATGAAGGATACAAAATCATGAAGGATACAAAATCATGAAGGATACAAAATCACAATCTCTTTCTGACATATGGACTTGGTCTGGGTGATCTTTAGTAAAAAGCAAACTTCAGGTACAATTTGGATGCGTAAAATAAGTATAACCAATGCCTATAAGATTTCTGACGACCTCATCGCAGACTCAGAACTTTGACCTTCCGTAGGATAACTTTTTTATTTTCATCTGTGACACGTAATAATCCGATGTTTTCGATTCCGTACGTTGCTCAATAAGAACATCGACTGAAATTGGGAAGTCTATGCTGACATATGATCACCTGGTGTGAAGTCAGGGCTGTTATTGATTCTGCATTCGTCTATATTGGCGTTCCATACTTTAACACTCCCGGTCTTTCCGGTCACATCCTCACACCCCGTCCGAAGAGGGGGGGGGTGATACAAGCCCCTCTAATTTCAAAACTAAGCGTCGCACGAAAACGAAAGAGGGGCGTCATCGGAAAGCACTACACGAGTATGGCCAGGAAGCACCCACAAAATTGCATCCACAAAAATGACGTCACTAGTGGGTCTAAGTTTTCACAACTGACTTCATGTTTTGGGCTCTGGGGAGTCCATTTTGGAGGAGATTTGAAAACAAAATAATCTTGGAGAAGAAAATGAAGACGAAATCAACCATGCCCGTAACATTTTTGTCGATAAAAAAAACACCTTTTGCACAAACAGAATTGTGAGTTTTCAAGTTTCTTTCATTTATATTTTATGATGGTTAGAACGGACTGCGAACGTTGTTTTAAGTCGACTGACTCACATGAAGTAATGATTACTTTAGCAATAATCTTTGATCTTAGCCATAATGACCAAATATGCAGAATTAATGTCATGAAAAAGGAACTAAAGTATTCCTCTGGTACGTTTTGTTTTATCGCTTGAAGATAAACAAGCACTGAAAGCTTCATTAAAATATTTTCATCCGCTAAAACGTGACGAATGGTTGAACTTTTCTGGAGGTGATCTCACTTGACCTTGACTAACTCGTTGACCCTAGATGACCTGACCTCAGTTTTACACAACGTGCCAAATTAATGTGGAAAAAGGTAAGCCAAATTTCGGCGCCGTTCTATTATTATCCGCAGAAACCTTAACGGTGGGGGGGGGGGGGGCGCATATCAACCCCCGAGAGGGTTAACATGTAAACGCAATACGGCTCCAGCATACCAGCCATGGCTGGAATGTCCAATTCATAGTGGCAAAGCGGAAAGCATTGTCCCCGTGGAAGCCTGACATAGCTGGTCACCGTGAATGATCTCGATCTTTGTTTGTCACACGATGTAGCACTGACGACCTTAGAGGGAATACAAAGTGCCAGCTAGTGCATTGTTCGAGTCTCGAGCTGTGTGGACAACTATACAGGGATACTCACGCAGCCGCTAGCGGTGGACTAAAACGAGCAAGACGAGTAAGAGTAACAAGACGAGGTTGTAGCCTGATGACCACACGTGCACTAAACAATATACGGAAAGCATTTTCTTCCGACACTATCATGAAGCGGCAGTATGCTCAATGCAGAAATCATGGATCAGTGTATCGAAGGCACACTAGACAGCCGTACAAGATTCAATTCGATGGCCGCTAGTCCGGTCTGAGGCCCCATCTGCTCTCACCCGAGCAGATTGGTTTATCTCGGAACCTGTCCGGTCAGAACTGTCTCGCTGCCAGTCGCAATAGATCCATCTGAGTCTGGCGAGCGACTGCAATTACAGTTTAACACCGAGTCTTTGTATCGGTCCTTCCAACGGTAGACGGTGTCAGGCTTCAGTTCTGCCGTGGTGTGGAATGGGTGAGTGATGTAATACAGTTACGTCATATGCTGAGTCTGCAGCAGGGTGGTGGCAGCACATTGCAAATATAACGGGGCTCTTACTGTTCAGCGGGGCGCGACACGTTGCGTCTACGGTTGTTATCGTACTCGATAGGCTCAGACAAAGTCAGCATCATCCAATTACCGGCGAAGAGAATACGCAGCTGGAACTCGTTTTCCATTCAGGAGAAAAGTCAGGCCTCGCCGTGGAAACCTCTCGATCTGGACAATCGACTTTATCGGACTCAAGTAGTAGGTGTGGTTCGATATTTGACATTTCGGATGTACTCGCACCGGGAGACCGTATTGCCCTTGCTACGACAGCGGGGTAACATAAACATTTCGACTGCCGATGACGGAAGTGTTTTTTTTATTACGGCCTGCTCCATTCTCAGTGGCTGCAGGGGCCGCCTCAAATAGACTGCAGTGGATGCAGCGATGGCCTCAAATCGGCTCGTGCGAATTCACAGGGCACACATCCATTGGCATCTGCTCTTTCCTACTCGAGAAGCGATCGCATTTCGCCTCCTAACTGTGGACAGAGAAGATCCTTCGGTTTTCGCATGCTACATGTAGGGCCGCTGCCTCCCCGCCGCTGCCGCCGCCCCCCCCGCCCGCTGCCGTCGCCCCCCCCCCCTGCCGCCGCCGCCGCGCCAGCAACGAGTATTATAAGACGGTTGCCGCCGTTGTTTTTCCAGTCACTGAGATGAAAGGGCGGCTCCGGCCCCGGCTTCGGCCCGGCGTCCGAGCCGTCGCCAGTCAGCTGGCGGCCATCACTCGGCAGACGCTGCACCTGGCCCGCTCTGTCGGCAGCGGCAGCGGCAGCGGCAGCGGCAGAGGCAGCGGCAGCACCAGCGGCAGCGGCAGCGGCAGCGGCAGCGACAGCGGCAGCGGCAGCGGCAGCGGCAGCGGCAGCGGCAGCGGCAGCGGCAGCGGCAGCGGCAGCGGCAGCGGCAGCGGCAGCGCACGACAGCGGCAGCGACAGCGGCAGCACACCGCGACAGCGCACCAGCGGCAGGGGGGGGAGCGGGGGCAGGGCAGGGCAGCGGCAGCGGCAGCGGCAGCGCCAGCGGCAGCGGCAGCGGCAGCGGCAGCGGCAGCGGCAGCGACAGCGGCAGCGGCAGCGGCAGCGGCAGCGGCAGCGGCAGCGGCAGCGGCAGCGGCAGCGGCAGCGGCAGCGGCAGCGGCAGCGGCAGCGGCAGCGGCAGCGGCAGCGGCAGCGGCAGCGGCAGCGGCAGCGGCAGCGGCAGCGGCAGCGGCAGCCCGGCTAGAGACCGACGCACGCGGCTGAGAACACCACGGGGTGTGATGTGTGGCAGACAATGGTTGGCGATGGCCGATGTCGCGATCGAGGTCCGCTGACTGTCTGGCGGCCGGACCAGTGGCGTATCCGTGAGCGTTAAAGACAATTTGCCCACGCGTGGGATGTTAAATACATGGCTATCATGTTTTCCAGCGATGTTTCATGTCAGCACAAATTACAGTTGTACATGCACGAGTCATTTCATTTACCTCGTGTACACAGTAGGAAGTGGTGAGACGTTTCCCGCCACTTCAGATGGACCCTGCCGTGGTTTGCCAATTATCCCGCCAGACAGCATAATTTGGCGCGCCAGCCGGCCTTGGTTGTGGGGCGGACTGTTCTGGCAGTTCGAGCCCATAGCAGATCTACATCAGTCGCGAAGGAACGCGGTGTGATGCAAGTAAGAAAACCCAAACTTGTCGATTGGTAACCGGGTCAGCTCAATTCGTCGAATGGCTTCCAAGCGAAAAATGTGAGACGTTGTGGGTTTTAGAGTACGGCCAAATGTTCTTACTTGACCTGACATATGACATCAATACTAGGTTCCAAACACGAACTTTTGTACCCACAATACCCGCAAGATCCCTCGTGAAAAAGGTCGGTCTGTCGAATGCATGTGGACTGAGCTCGGTTACAAAGTGTGACTTTCGCAACATGTCTGATCTTTCTCTCACTTGAGGTGGCCCGTGGCCCATCCACGATCTCCGCAGGTGAAAACTGCCGTGTCCCAGAACGCGCTGACTAGAGCTACCGACCGCCATGCGCAACCGTTCCAACCTTCTGATGGTCACTATGGATAAATAAGTGTCGGAAACGGATGTGTTTAACGCCCTCCACTGTCATGGTGTTGACCAATACTGCTGTCAACGGCGGCTGCGACCTTCCATCTCGCATTATTCTCGTTTTTCTTTAGAATTCATAATCCAGCAGCTAACACCGTCGGTGTCGTCGGTGCCGACGGTCCAAGATTCAGCTTCGTCGGTCCGTTGCGCGGGTGTTCTGACGCCCACGTGACGTCACGTGACCCGATGTGACGTCACGGGCGTCGTGCGCCGACAGTGCCCAGGGATCACCAAATAATATGGGGAGAATATGTCAGCTGTTCATTGGGTGCTATACTAACCGTAGAAGCTGCATGCTCTCACTCAGACTTTTTCGTGCTAGTCTTAGGAGAGTGTAGCAAACATTCAGTGCGATCGAAAACCCGTAAAATGATACAATTTCCTGAGAAAATGAATATGTTATGTGATAATATAACGTGCGAAAACGGAGTGGCACCGGCAAGACGGAATATTCTATACTCTAGACAATAGAACAAGGACCATTGGAATATTTCTGAAAGCGCTTCGACCGCCTATGTACCTTAACTTGATGATAGGTTCCCATCATCCCAGTAACTGCTGGACGTCGTGAGTTCCGTGGGCACGCGTCCAGCTCACCTGACGATCCCACGTGGGATCCACATCGCCCACGCTTCCGAAAATATCCCAGCTCGTACAATAGCAGCTCGACCAGCTACACCGATACCGATAGACACCGATACCGATACCGACACCAATACCGACACCGATACCGGTACCGACACCGATACCGATACCGATATCTGTGCCTTGTGGGTCACGGCAACACATGGCATCACCCTTCATGGTAGCTATCCACACCATGTGCTGATTGTTTCCATCGAGAACCGGTCTCAACGATTTTGGCAGCGCCGGCTACCCGAGTGCCGAGGCGAATTCTGGTGCAGCTCAATGACGCGATAATTCCCGGCTGCTATTTCAGGTATTTCCAGAATGTTGAGAACCTCCAGCCAAGTTGCAGCGTCGTTGGACCAAGCTTGGGCACTGTTCGTGTGCGGCGAATGGCGTCTTATCCAGTGCCGAGGAGGGCAAATTGTTGGCACCTCCTCGTGTTTCCGAACGGATGCGCTACCGACCCGGAAGAAACCACACGTTGTTGGCTGTTTCACGACGCTGATCACGCTTCACGAGATCTCGTGATCGACAATCCGATGTTCACGCCTTACGGCACTGATTGGACTTCCAAGATAAAAACAGCTTGGGTAAAAAATCAGCAGCCCCTGATGACAAATTACCTCCTGTTGTTGACAAAGGAGCGTAGGAAGTCCCACGCGATGAAAAAAGTTACGAGGAAGGAATAAACTTAGCAATCTGTCAAGTTCTGCGCGTGAGCTAATATTGACTTTCTGCGACGTGTTGACGGGAGAGATAGTGGCCGAAGAGGAAGGAGAGGACAACTGAGGCTATGGAACGATAACCCAGCGACAGATCGCTAACACCGATGAATTTGTAAATTTTTGGAATTTACCTCGCTCCAATGTGGGCCATGGCCAAATAAATTATACGAGATAAACGGGAAGAAATTAGCATGGCATATATTGAATATTGAGCAATATGGAAATGCAATGTTATCTCGAATCTCATTCACCCCCTTCATACGCACCAAATATTTTAAAGTTTTTTTTTTCCAAGCGTCACAATTCTGCTCGGGTCGATGGTCGCAACACAGCCGAAGCACAGTACGTAGGAGATGACAACACGCAGCCCCAGCGAGCTACAACCCCGCAGACTGCTATTGCGATCCATTGCGGACACTTACCGGCAAGCATGACCTCTAGCAAATGCAAAGTGAATGCTGGTTCTGACCAACCTCTGCGTTGGAAACTTGACTTCATAAGGACAACCTGGCACCTCGCAGCGGATGTGATTAGCGTTCATAATGGTCCGAGGTTGAAACGGTAGCTGAATTAGAACAATTGAACACTTAAGCACACAAACACCGTCGAGGTAGCGTGGTTGGCTGGGGCCCGGTCGCCGTTTTCCTCTTTTGTCCGGACAAGACAGCTTGAGTGGCTTCACGCGCTCATATAGAACGCGCTCATGTAACACGCGGTCGGTTGGCTGGGACGCTGGTCGGCATCTTCCTCTTTTGGCACGACAGAGCTCGAGTGGTTTCCAGCGCTCATATAGCTCCGAGTAGGTCAGCTGGCAACAGGCCCGCTACGTCTGGGGTCGTCCCGGCCCATTGGCACCACGTCGAACTCACGCTGAAAACCATGAGGCTTTATTTGAAACTATCAAATCGGATTGTGAGGTTCAGGTCCACGCAATAATCTCTGTTCAGCGCACAACCATGCTGTTCAATAAGACTTTCATTCAGACGTTCAGACATTCGGACTTTCAGCAAACATTCGGAATACATTTGATTTGTTTGAATACACTCGGCCATGCCTACTGGTAGAATACTGCACACTTTGTAAGATCATAAGCCACAGCCTTGATCAGCACCAGCTGACGTTATACGCACCGCACGTGCTGTATTACGCTAGAGAACGACCAAATCTACGATGCAAATGGCACTTCATCCCACACGTAATAGCGATTTCTCCCCGTAGAATAACGCATTTACCTGAAAGGTCATTTTGTATCTGTGTAATCAACCAAACACTTCACGAAATCTTTCATTTTACCGACGTGCCCATAGCGTATTTCGGGAGTGTGACTCGCACCGGTTGAACACGACGCAAGCGCGTTAACTACCTTTGTGTTGCAGGAGATCGATCTATCAGTCTATTGACAGTTATATCAGTCTACTCGATCTCATTAGTCTACTGACCCGATACCTTCGACGCTGCAAGCCCAAGGTGGTTTGCCGACTTGGCTTTTCATCATAGTACTGACAGACTGAAATGGAATACTAATAACGTTGTAATAGTAATGCTACCATCAAAATGTTGATTGTCTGCATAGCTGCCGCAACATACCTATAGTGGAGTATATATATATATATATATATATATATATATATATATATATATATATATATATATATATATAACCAATCTGAGGACACCAATGCAGCAAGAATACGGACAATAACATGGAAAGCTGCGGCGTAGGCAACAAGGAATTGTGTGAAATCGTCACAGCGGAGTATCCTCGACTCATGCTAACACATTCGTGGGAGCGTCAGAACCAGGCCAGCTGACACTGAATGGTTTGCAAGCTCTGGCTCGGGTCGAGTGTCCCCGACCTCGAGCCTCAAGGCTGTTAATGCGCCGTGGAGGGCATCGTCGACAATTCAACACTACCCACAACGTGAGATGGTTTTGGAAAATTGTTCGGGGTGGGGTTGACATACATGAAGGCACTTGGTGGCCCAAGTGGATTGCGGGTACACTTCGTAGAGCCTTAGGTTAAAAGCTGAAATTATTGGTAGAGGGAGTGGGGGTTGGGAAAAAATTCAGGGGGAATTTGCTCCACCAAAAGCCAATAAGATGACACCCCCTAACAGCTACTGTGGGCGCCGGCTGACAGCTCGCCTCCACAGCCCGGCTGACAGCTCGCCTCCCCAGCCCGGCTGACAGCTCGCCTCCCCAGCCCGGCTGACAGCTCGCCTCCCCAGCCCGGCTGACAGCTCGCCTCCCCAGCCCGGCTGACAGCTCGCCTCCCCAGCCCGGCTGACAGCTCGCCTCCCCAGCCCGGCTGACAGCCACCCGGCTGCCTCGCCTCCCCAGCCCGGCTGACAGCTCGCCTCCCCAGCCCGGCTGACAGCTCGCCTCCCCAGCCCGGCTGACAGCTCGCCCTCGCCTCCCAGCCCGGCTGACAGCTCGCCTCCCCAGCCCGGCTGACAGCTCGCCTCCCCAGCCCGGCTGACAGCTCGCCTCCCCAGCCCGGCTGCCCCCGCCCGGCGACAGCTCGCCCCCAGCCCGGCTGACAGCTCGCCTCCCCAGCCCGGCTGACAGCTCGCCTCCCCAGCCCGGCTGACAGCTCGCCTCCCCAGCCCGGCTGACAGCTCGCCTCCCCAGCCCGGCTGACAGCTCGCCTCCCCAGCCCGGCTGACAGCTCGCCTCCCCAGCCCGGCTGACAGCTCGCCTCCCCCCAGCCCGCGGCTGACAGCTCGCCTCCCCAGCCCGGCTGACAGCTCGCCTCCCCAGCCCGGCTGACAGCTCGCCTCCCCAGCCCGGCTGACAGCTCGCCTCCCCAGCCCGGCTGACAGCTCGCCTCCCCAGCCCGGCTGACAGCTCGCCTCCCCAGCCCGGCTGACAGCTCGCCTCCCCAGCCCGGCTGACAGCTCGCCTCCCCAGCCCGGCTGACAGCTCGCCTCCCCAGCCCGGCTGACAGCTCGCCTCCCCAGCCCGGCTGACAGCTCGCCTCCCCAGCCCGGCTGACAGCTCGCCTCCCCAGCCCGGCTGACAGCTCGCCTCCCCAGCCCGGCTGACAGCTCGCCTCCCCAGCCCGGCTGACAGCCCGGCTGACAGCTCGCCTCCCCAGCCCGGCTGACAGCTCGCCTCCCCAGCCCGGCTGACAGCTCGCCTCCCCAGCCCGGCTGACAGCTCGCCTCCCCAGCCCGGCTACAGCCGGCTGACAGCTCGCCTCCCCAGCCCGGCTGACAGCTCGCCTCCCCAGCCCGGCTGACAGCTCGCCTCCCCAGCCCGGCTGAGGATCGCCTCCCCCCGGCTGACAGCTCGCCTCCCCAGCCCGGCTGACAGCTCGCCTCCCCAGCCCGGCTGACAGCTCGCCTCCCCAGCCCGGCTGACAGCTCGCCTCCCCAGCCCGGCTGACAGCTCGCCTCCCCAGCCCGGCTGACAGCTCGCCTCCCCAGCCCGGCTGACAGCTCGCCTCCCCAGCCCGGCTACGGCCCCAGCCCGGCTGACAGCTCGCCTCCCCAGCCCGGCTGACAGCTCGCCTCCCCAGCCCGGCTGACAGCTCGCCTCCCCAGCCCGGCTGACAGCTCGCCTCCCAGCCCGGCTGACAGCTCGCCTCCCCAGCCCGGCTCACCCGGCTGACAGCTCGCCTCCCCAGCCCGGCTGACAGCTCGCCTCCCCAGCCCGGCTGACAGCTCGCCTCCCCAGCCCGGCTGAGGCAGCTCGCCTCCCCAGCCCGGCTGACAGCTCGCCTCCCCAGCCCGGCTGACAGCTCGCCTCCCCAGCCCGGCTGACAGCTCCCACCCCAGCCCGCTGACAGCTCGCCTCCCCAGCCCGGCTGACAGCTCGCCTCCCCAGCCCGGCTGACAGCTCGCCTCCCCAGCCCGGCTACAGCTCGCCTCCCCAGCCCGGCTGGCGGCACTCGCCTCCCCAGCCCGGCTGACAGCTCGCCTCCCCAGCCCGGCTGACAGCTCGCCTCCCCAGCCCGGCTGACAGCTCGCCTCCCCAGCCCGGCTGACAGCTCGCCTCCCCAGCCCGGCTGACAGCTCGCCTCCCCAGCCCGGCTGACAGCTCGCCTCCCCAGCCCGGCTGACAGCTCGCCTCCCCAGCCCGGCTGACAGCTCGCCTCCCCAGCCCGGCTGACAGCTCGCCTCCCCAGCCCGGCTGACAGCTCGCCTCCCCAGCCCGGCTGCGGGCCGCCTCCCCAGCCCGGCTGACAGTTCGCCTCCCCAGCCCGGCAGACAGCTCGCCTCCCCAGCCCGGCTGACAGCTCGCCTCCCCAGCCCGGCTGCGGGCCGCCACCCACGCGGCTGGTCGCAGGTTAAAGGCCCGCTGCTCGGCAGAAACACCGGCAGGCCGAACTATGACGTCAGCAGGACCGCGCAGGATCCAGCAGAGCCGAGCAAAGTCGAGCAGAAGCCGACGTCGGCGGGGTCCGCAGCCTCGGACGTCGCAGCATAAACTGATGACGGCATGCAATGTATCAGGCACAGCGATTGTGATTTAGTGGCTTTGTCGACGTCGGCTAGGCTGGCGGCAGACAACTTCACATATTTCAAGTTGTCTTCTGCGTTCTGCCATCGGACACGGGCATCGAACGGTTATTGTGGCTGCTGTTCGGACAGTCGTGGGCTACATTTTTAAACATTGAATGCAGTGCGTGTCGCGGATGGATATGTTGATGAGTTAATCGCGCTTTCCGTTGTTCTTCGCCATATTCCCGGCGCTGCAATCCAAATACATGCTAAAGACGGCGTATTTAATTAATTCAGGTGTATTTTCGGGAAGGGGTTTATGCCACTGGATAGAGTCTGGTCAGGGGTGAACCTCCGTGCACTTTTGGTGTTGCTGATGCATCAGCACCAACTGTGAAGCTTAACCTACTTCGCCTCAGGGGGCGTTTCACCCCCCTAAGATATGCCAAGAACAGTGAAAAAACGGCGCCCGGCAGCGCGCCGAAATTTGGCCAACTTTTTGCTGCATTAGTTTGGCGTGTTGTGTGAATATTTTCGAAGTCAGGTCATCTACAATTGACTATAGTCAAGGCCAAGTGGGGTCACCTACAACAAGTTCAAACAGGCGGCACGCTTTAATGGAGAAGCATATTTGAATGAAATTTACAGCGTTCGCTTTTCTTTAGTGATGCAATACATTGCACCTAACGAGTTTGTCAATTTTTCATATTTAATGACGTATTAGTTTTGGATTTTATCCCAAATGGATTAAAATATAAAATTATGGGGCACTTCATGGAAGCACTTCTGGACGGTAAGTTCACCTAACACAACCTTGCTCGGTTTGCTCTAACCATTATACAAATTGGAAACAAACGTTTTTGAGCATTAAAAAGTTATTTTGGGCGGGAAGCATTTTGAGATTTCATGGTCGATTTCATCTCCCTTTTCTGTTGCTAAAATAATCATTGTTTTAACATCACTCCCAAAAGCAACTCCTCAGAGACAAAATAAACATGTAAGTAGTGATCCCATGAACCCCATAGTGACGGCATATTTGAGAGGATAAAAGCTTGGTGGTAATTTCGGGACGTACTCTTCGAGCGCTTTTCGATAACACTACTTTCATTCTCGTGCATCGCATAGCGTGGAAATTAGAAGTGGTATAAAGTGCACCCCAACCCCGGGGATACGGGGTGTGAGGAATTCACCGGAATAACAGCACTGGATAACATTAGGCCTTTGTTGTGGCATGCACTGAATGAGTTCCAAGTTTGACTTGGCAACACATGTGCTGGAAAGTCGATTCTTGCCATGCAAAACACATATGGTTAATGGTCAGCTTGTTCAAAGTTAGGGTCGTTGTCCCCTTAACCTCCACCCCCGTGTGGTATCTGTGCTGCGCACTTGTCCCCCATCCTGGTATACATGAGTAGTTTTCGACATTTCAGTTTTCGGCATGCTTTTCAACTCTTTAGCAATAATACATTTTCATCGATAGAAAGCCATTACCAATGACATGCAAGAGCCCTTTCTGTAATTAGGTGGCACGATATATCTAGGAGTTAATGCTATCTGGGCACTACCGCGAGTGAAACTACTTGAGTCAATGAGTACTCCAGTGGATCATTTGTGGTGCAGTAAGCAAGCAAACGAGACGATTCAGGGCCCGTTGGATAGATGACGTCAACCATCTAGTATGACGTTACCAGAATGGAACGTGACGTTAGAGTGTATTGCCGCCTGTTACTTTTTGCCGCCGTCTGTCGATTAATTCCTGCTGCTGGTTGCCAATTTCTGCCGCCGACGCCGCTAACGTCCGGTTTGCCGAGTCAGGGGTTTGCCGGAATTGTCACGTGTGACCAGGCCTTAATGTGACGTCACCGGAGAAAGGTGAGCGGAGCCGGGGCAGCCCGGGAACACGGCCGGGCCGCCCAGTGCGTGCCTCCGACACGTGGCAGCGTGTGCGTGCGTGTATGCGGAGATGTGTGTCGCGACTTATTAACAGCACGCTTGAATGGAGGCTATTGATCCGCCTCCATTCCACATCCGAAATGGATCTGGTGATGATCGCCCCAGGTCGGATGGGCGCATACTAGGTCGTCATTAAGCGCGTCCCTGGAGCGCGAGCATCACCTTAGCTGAGTAATTAATTGTCCTCTCTCAACCGCCTTCGGTGCGGAACATGCTCGTGCATTTACTGTGATACAAAAACAATGACACGTACCACAGACAATGACACATGTCACAGACAAGGACTCGTGTCACAGACAAGGCCACGTGTCATGTACAAAGACACGTGCTACGTACAAAATGGCGGTTCTTAAAAACGGGTTTCTTAAATGTTGTGCTCCCATTTCCGGATTTGTTCCTTTGGGGTTCAAACTCACTAGGAAATCATTATACATTATAGGTGACATCATAAGGGACATCATAAGTGTCATAAGTGACATTATAGGTGATATAAATGACATCATAAGTGAAGTAGGTGACATTGTAGGTGTTTCAAAATTGTAAAGCGAAAATTACTGAGTACTGTTAGCAGTGTATATTCCATAAGACTATAAGTGACACCTTACGTGGCTGATCAAAGTAAGCAGAACATTTACCTGGCCAGCACCAATGAGGGTCTGAAATAGTCCAAGCTGTCATCAAATGCCAAGGTTCTGGGCAACTTCCCTCACTACGACCAAGAGGAGAGGCGTATTCGTATTCGTAGTAGTGTTGCTGCCGCAGTGGATGGGGTGGCGGAGTTTTGGGCAAGAGCTCGGATCCCCGCGGTTCGAAAAGACCGCCCAATTGATACGACAGGGAAACTGTATTCCGAATACCAGCAACTGAAGAAGAGCAAAAGTCGGCGATCAACTCCCCTAATTGGGAAGTAAGAGGTTTTCAAGCATACCTCAAATGACTTGTTTGATGTAGCCACCGCAGGTGCTCTATTAGCCACCCCATTCAGGACAGATATTTCCTACTTGCCCAAAGGGAACCAGGGCGCAGAGGAAATATGGGTCCAGTGGACGTCTCCCTGACTGCAGGAGAAAGCCGCGTCTCCGAGCGGCGGAGGGTACACCAGAAGAGGACTTCCGTTCAAGAGGTTTCGTTCTCAACAAGCAGCTTCAACCTCTTTCGAAGACGTACAAATGGAGGCGTCAAGTGCGAGAAGCAACAGTGGTTGAGAGGTGATCGCTGAAGAAGGCGATGGTGTTGTGGAAGCAACTGCCGGTGCTGAAGCATCTGCTTCAGCTGTTCATGTTCATCTGGTCCTGGTCCCTCCAAACGTCGAAGGGTGACAAATAACATTGTATCTTCATCCCATGCAGGGGTTCTTGATAGAACAAAAGAGACAGACTGAAGGGAGACCTTCGTACTGGCAGACTGCTCGCTCATCTTTCCTTCTTCCGGTAACCATGCATCACGCAAATGTGCCTGCCAGTGAAGGGACGTTGGAGCAGCCCTGCCGCCGCGTCGGTCCCCTCACGTACTGGGAACACGTTTTATGGTCTGTTGGTGCCTGCTTGGGTACCAACTAGCAAATCCAGATGGCAATTCTTAAAGAAACACATCATAAAACGTGTTCCCAGTACGTGAGGGGACAGACGCGGCGGAGGGGCTTCAACGTCCCTACCGTGGCAGGTACATTTAGCGTGATGCATGGTTACCGGAAGAGGGAAAGAGGACCGCGAAAATAGCATTGTTTGACGTGCAGAGTAGTTTTAAATCAGCGCTTGGTGTCTTTTCTCGAAAAGCGTGAGAACAGGAAAGTTGGTGACATTCTATTCAATGCTGGTGTTACCTTGCTATTTATCAGTTATTAAACACATGAGACTTCGACGCAGTGAATATACTCTGTGACTTTAACAACCCGGGGCCAATGCTAAGCATTTTTAATCGCTCTAAAACTTCACTACACTTCTTTTCATTCCTAACCTCACCACTTTGGGGTGCGTCCCGAGAGAAATTCGGATTTCACCAATATAAGGAGCACCTTGATGTCCATCTTCATTGCTATTTTGTATGCGAAGTACCGGATTGAGTCACCCCTGCTGTACCTGCTCCCCGAAATGACCTGGATCTTTTTAAAGATTTCCATGGCTATGATGTTATTGATGAAGTAGTTTCTAAAGTCACTGGGACAGTATTTAGTTTCCATCAATTATATCTGTCGGAAGAACTTGTGGGCCTCAGCATTTTGATCCCATCGTGGCATCTACCACCAATATCTCAACGGCAGATGTCCTGGACGAGGAACCTGGAACAACCTGGAGATCCTCCTCCCAAACGAGCGACAGTCACAGCTGAGGCCATCCGTTGATACGGTTTGGAAAACTTTGTTACCGAAGGAACACTAGGCTTCTTTGAAAGGATACATTTCAAAATGGGATACCTATCTGCATCCCGAAGTCCTGGAGCTCACGAGAAGACTTCCTGAAGGCATGCAATATTGTCCAAGGAATCGACGTCACCAACGACAATGCAGAGCGGGGCGTGGTCCTCATTCAAGAGTACAACAGATCACCCACCTGTGATGAGGTCCAGCTCCGGTACCTCCTCTGAGCTGCCACAGCACATCGTCAATAGCTTCCGGATACCCGGAAATCTATGCTGATCGGGCGACATTGAGTGGCGTGGCGTCCGTGATACCCCAGACTGCCACATGATCTATGAGCGTCTAATATTCCCACTGAGAGGGGATCTAAATACAAGCATTTATTAAATGGCAACAATGACCCAGACACTTCAAGATGCCCTGTGGCATGTGCTGTATAAGAGTATGCCTAAATTGCTTATAGGCATGAAATTTCCAGGTCACTGTGCAACTCCGAAATATTGATTTATCCATGCAATATTTTATACACATCCATTTTACACGAAAAGTAACACATCTGAAGGATGGTACGTAGACAATTGTAAGGAAAAACCACCCCTATAGCTATGGTGGTACCAATACCAATATGGTGGTACCAATAATAACCTATATATGAAAAACCACCCCTAGACCACCCTAACGTAAAAGGACACGTGTCAAGTACAAAGACACGTGGCACGGACAAGGATACGCATCAAGTAAAGGAAAGCGTTTCACATACGAGGATGCGCTTCAAGTACAAGTGCACGTGCCACGTACAGAACACGTGCCAAACACAAGGATTCGTGAAGACATCTTGTGCATGATCGCTTTGCACGATCCGCAAGACTTACGTCTGCACTTGCCAATGTAGACCATTCTGATCTGGAAGTCCAGGCTTGAACTCACACCAAGAGAGGTGAGTTCAAATGAGTATTCGAGAGCCTTGAGGCTGGTGATACAGCCATATTAGCGTGAAACATGGATAACATAGCGGTTTGTTATGAGGTATGCTACTTAATGCCAATCACCATGCAATTTAAAATATTTTGTTAAAGCTCCTATAAACTCAATCAGAAAACAAAATCATACTTTTAGCAACATATTTTGGTCGTTGTGTCAAGGGACAGTTATGTAGCAGACCGCACTATATATAGCCGCAGCATAATCTGGATTTACGTCATGAGATGTGGGAATTTTACTGTGAGCATGTGCATGATAGTTCTGAAGCTACAAACACAACACTGCTCCAAGCATGCCGTACATACTGCCCAAGAATGCATCTGCAAGCAGGATGCTGAAGGTGATGAGATAGGCGGTCGATTTAGTATTAGATAAGTGGCATTGCTCTACTAGTTTTCATGACTAAAAACATAGCTGGTGTGGAAGTTAGGAGATTGAAAGAGTACCGCGAGCATTCTCACCACTTCCGACCGAGTCATATAATGTAAGCTGCTCATCGCAAGTCATTTCGGCTAAAAGTTTACAGCACGTCAACATTGGTACCGTGTTCATAAAGCCCACAGTCCCAAAAATATGGTCTGAGAGATATAGTCTGCACATACTAAATCCACCCTGTCGAAAACGAGACTTTATGTGAACGGTGCCATTGGCGAGAGAGAAATAGTCAGTACAATAAATCCGTCCTGTTGAAAAGGAAACTGATATCACGAACAGCTGATGGATGAGAGCAGTTCGCTTACTAAATCACCAGCAAACAAACATGGGCGGGAATTGTACGTCTTTCACTGAGGCTGACACGCCTGACAGAACTGTCGCTCCTGCACCCCCGGCTGGCTGAATGCACGTGGTCACCCCAGATGTGTCGACATTGGCTCACGACCCGCATCGATATCTCGACACCAGTCTGAACGGCGTACCGATGGCAGCTGGAAGAAAGTCATCAGCTCCGTACAGAATGGCATAGAGCATCAGCAACAATTAATTGTAATGATACGAAACGCACCGAGGACAGTAAAATGTCCAGCCGAATTAGTTTCGCCGCTTTTTTCCGTGATTAATGCATTCAGTAGTCACTGGAAACTCGGACAATGCTAATTCGCACACTCAAGCAACACACATATGCACAGCATCAATATACGCCTCAGCGAGAGCAATCATAAACCAGAATTGCTGACGCCGAGTCCTGAGCGTGCCAGCCCATGTCATGAAGCCATCAATTTGCGATTGCTAATTTGGAAACATTTTGGATTGAGAGTATTTGTTACACAGCTATTCAGTACCCTAAAGCGTTCGTATATGGCGCACTTTGCCAACGGCGCATTTTACAGCAGCCATTGTGTTCTTCCAGGACAGCGTTTGCGCTTCAACCGATCATTGGCTGGTATCCATACTTATGATTTATGACAGTTTCTGAGTGAATTGTGATCCTTCAATATTCGGTGCGGGACGTTAACCACTTAAAAATATTCATTGCTCTAGGAACTGGATACACGTTTTCTCCAGTATGTCAGGATCGAGGTTCTGGACTGAAAGTAGTACAAAAGGAAACAACCGGAAGACAGGCCGGGACGCAGCTTCTACTTCGAAATTCGCTTGCATTCACTTGCTGCGTGTAGGATTTCTTCATTCGTTTGCATCCATGCGTTAATCCACCATACATTAGCCTACACCTAGGAGCTTGATCGAACGCCAGGTGTCAGACGACATCTGCCGGCAGTCAGCCAGGTGTCAGACGGCATCTGCCGGCAGTCAGCCAGGTGTCAGACGGCATCTGCCGGCAGTCAGCCAGGTGTCAGACGGCATCTGCCGGCAGTCAGCCAGGTGTCAGACGGCATCTGCCGGCAGTCAGCCAGGTGTCAGACGACATCTGCCGGTAGTCGACAGCGCCCGGTGGCCATAGACACCATTCGGGTGACAACAGACGAATCGCTAGTGCACCGCGGCCATCCCTCGCTCAGGGGGGGGGCATCAACTGCAGAGGTTATACCGGGCCATCCCTCGCTCAGGGGGGGCATCAACTGCAGAGGTTATACCGGGCCATCCCTCCTCAGGGGGGCATCAACTGCAGAGGTTATACCGGGCCATCCCTCGCTCAGGGGGCATCAACTGCAGAGGTTATACCGGGCCATCCCTCGCTCAGGGGGGGCATCAACTGCAGAGGTTATACCGGGCCACCCCTCGCTCAGGGGGGATCAACTGCAGAGGTTATACCGGGCCATCCCTCGCTCAGGGGGGGGGGGGCATCAACTGCAGAGGTTATACCGGGCCACCCCTCGCTCATCCGTCGTCTCCGGCCGCCGACCTGCACGTCCAGAGCCCCCGAGCCATGTGTGGTCACACAGATGGGATTGCTGGTGGATGGAGCGAGTGCTGGTGCCGCCTGGTGTCGGCCGTCGTGCCCTCGGCTAGTGGCTGCTGCTGACTGGTGTCCAGACCTGGTGTCACTCAGACCTGGCCCAGTCATGGTGTCGTCCAGACCAGACCTGGTCCAGTCATGGTCGTGACCAGACCTGGTGTCGTCGTCCCAGACCTGGTCCACTCATGGTCGTGTCCAGACCTGGTGTCGTCCAGACCTGGTGTCGTCCAGACCTGGTCCAGACCTGGTGTCGGCCAGACCTGGTCCAGACCTGGTCCAGTCATGGTCGTGTCCAGACCTGGTCCAGTCATGGTCGTGTCCAGACCTGGTCCAGTCATGGTCGTGTCCAGACCTGGTCCAGTCATGGTCGTGTCCAGACCTGGTCCAGTCATGGTCGTGTCCAGACCTGGTCCAGTCATGGTCGTGTCCAGACCTGGTGTCGTCCAGACCTGGTCCACGTCCAGACCTGGTGTCGTCCAGACCTGGTCCAGTCATGGTGTCGTCACTCCAGACCTGGTGTCGTCCAGACCTGGTGCCATCGTGTCCAGACCTGGTGTCGGCCAGACCTGGTGTCGGTCCAGACCTGGTGTCGGCCAGACCTGGTCCACTCCATGGTCGTGTCCAGACCTGGTGTCGTCCCAGACCTGGTGTCGTCCAGACCTGGTGTCGTCCAGACCTGGTCCAGTCATGGTCGTGTCCAGACCTGGTGTCGGCCAGACCTGGTGTCGTCCAGACCTGGTGTCGGCCAGACCTGGTCCAGTCATGGTCGTGTCCAGACCTGGTGTCGGCCAGACCTGGTCCAGTCATGGTCGTATCCAGACCTGGTGTCGTCCAGACCTGGTGTCGGCCAGACCTGGTGTCGTGTCGGCCAGACCTGGTCCGCCAGACCCTGGTCGTGTCCAGACCTGGTGTCGGCCAGACCTGGTCCAGTCATGGTCGTGTCCAGACCTGGTGTCGGCCAGACCTGGTCCAGTCATGGTCGTGTCCAGACCTGGTGTCGGCCAGACCTGGTGTCGGCCAGACCTGGTCCAGTCATGGTCGTGACCAGACCTGGTGTCGGCCAGACCTGGTGTCGGCCAGACCTGGTGTCGGCCAGACCTGGTCCAGTCATGGTCGTGTCCAGACCTGGTGTCGGCCAGACCTGGTGTCGGCCAGACCTGGTGTCGGCCAGACCTGGTCCAGTCATGGTCGTGACCAGACCTGGTGTCGGCCAGACCTGGTCAGTCGGCCAGACCCGGTGTCGGCCAGACCTGGTGTCGGCCAGACCTGGTGTCGGCCAGACCTGGTGTCGGCCAGACCTGGTGTCGGCCAGACCTGGTGTCGGCCAGACCTGGTGTCGGCCAGACCTGGTGTCGGCCAGACCTGGTGTCGACCAGACCTGGTGTCGTCCAGACCCGGTGTCGGCCAGACCTGGTCCAGCCATGGTCGTGCTCAGAGCATCACCTCCCAACGGCTTACACCATTGTATCGTTGTGTGCGTGTGCGTGACCGCGGCGGCTGGTGGTGCGCGATTGGACATTCGCGATGGAAAGCTCGCGCGCGTTGGATATTGGTGGTGGTGGTGGTAGTGGTGAGTTGAAGACGGGACTGTGTCGACTAGGGTGGAGTTGGACATTACTAAGTCATGCTGTGTATCATCTCAGAGAGGCGCAGAAGCGGCAGCGTGTTGCCCTCGAGTTGGTCTGCGGATCACCGGGGCTTCACTTACCCGGCATTGGCCGGTGGTGGGGTCAAATCTGCCCCTGCCCTGTCAAATATTCACGATTATCCGAGGACACGTCACGACGTCTCCACGAATTGTTCAATGGCCGTCAAGTGACCATTTCTACGTCTCTTGCTATATTAATGACTAAAAGCGCATGATAACTCAGGGGCGAGTGAGGTAAGAGTGCCGTCTGCTTGCAAAATTGTACCAAATGGCATTGGTGCACACACTCATTTACATAGAATCCGAATTAGCTGACATATTTGATGTCGGTAAACAGCCATCGTGTTATAATTAGTAGGTAGTGACATGCAATTTGGTTGTTTTGTCTTAAGCCTTCACACTGATTGGTAGCATGCAAAACAAAATTCAAATTGATCGAAAAGTATTTCCAAAATGTTTCCTTCAATAATAGGTGTTCATGCATAGTGATAGCACGTGCTTAAACATGGAAATGCTTTGCATTCCTACCATCATGATTGTCATGCACAACCGCTCACTCACCAATACAACATGAAACACATCATCAACGTCGAAATCGTAACAGTCAATGCCATCTAAATAAAGAAGTCAGTAGCTATGAGCCACATCAATGAGCTGAAAAAGCAGCATCCTACGAGTGTGTGAAATTTGCAGGTTCAATTGTGAAATCGTGCAAATTCCGCCTTCCCGTGGTGCAACGGACGACGTAACAACGGAGAAACAACTGGATGCGCTGCACGGAGGCCGCTACGAGGGGCGGACACCATCCAGCCGGGCTCGCAGTCTGACAAGGTTCTCCGTACACCCCGCGTGAAGCTGGTGAAGATGAGTGGTTAGTCATGTCCCTGCCGGTGGCGAATTACACCTGTGCAATGATCATGTGATCGGTACTACTGCGTCATGAGGAAACATTAATTGAATGTGTGTGAGTGTATGTATATATATATATATATATATATATATATATATATATATATATATATATATATATATATATATATATATATAGTATATATATATATATACATATGATACATATGTGTGTGTGTGTGTGTGTGTGTGTGTGTGTGTGTGTGTGTGTGTGTGTGTTTTTTTTTTTTTTTTTTTTTTGTGTGTGTGTGTGTTTTTTTTCATGTTGAAACGTCGTGGTGCACCAATGAGGAGTGCAAGACAACGATCGAAGTTTGTGCACGAATGTTCTTCACTTTGCATTGACCCACGACCTGAGTGCAAACCAGTGAACAGCAATCATTCCGAGTAGTACACGTACCTTTACGAATCGGGGAAAAAGCTGTTAGTGCAAACGCGCTGTCAATTGCTGCTTTCTGTTCGTGCCTGCCTGTAGAGGTAAGTTGGTTCCGTGGAGCGTCAGAAAAGCAGAATACCAGAACGTAAGAATATCATATCTACTCTTTCCTGTAAATCAGAATATCCGAACGTTAAAATATCATGTTTACTCTCTCCTGTAAAGCAGAAAAACAGAACGTTAGAATATCACACTTACTCTCTCCTGTAAATCAGAAGAAAAAACTACCTCTCCAATTCGAAATCAGCAAGCGCTTGAATGTGTCTCGAGAAGCTTCCTGAAAACGGTTCGGTTGTCAACCCGGATTATTGCGTTAAAGAACCTGCTGGACAACAAGACTGATTGTCCCAATACTATGCAGTGACCTCAGGGGTTGCTTACATGAGATTGTTGCAATAGACTATCCGAACACTAACGTGTGTTGCTTGTCTTCAGCGGCAGGCCGGGAGAGGCCATTTCTTCAGCTAACTCCGGTCCTAAGGGGCAGAAATTAATATTCAGACTGCGATAAGTAGCCCAGGATGAAGCTGAAGCACATTGCGTTAAGTAGCCCAGGATGAGATGAAGCACGGCGTTTGCAAGCCACTTGAGCTTGTTAATGCCGCGGCCTATGCACGTAGTTACCGAGCAGAACGAAGGTAAACGCTATGGAGTTATTTCTGTTTCTTTCTAAGCCATTGCTTGATCGAATGAAACGCGCATATGACGGGCTACTGAAGCTCATATTATTAATAGCCTTACAACTTCCGCACAAATGGATCGGATCATCAAGATATCGAGGAAGATATTGGCACTATCACACCTAGGCTGCAAAACCAGATTAACGTGACTTAAAATCCAATGTCCGATCATATTCACGTGACGTCAACTCAAATATCGGATCGGATTCACGTGACAGCTCTAATTTCTGATCAGATCCACCTGACGTCAACTCCAGTATCTGTCAATCGGTAGCATCACATTTCCTAATTCAATATGGACAAAATAGCAATGGTTCATTTGTATACGTTATGTATTAGTCCCGATCACCTGAATGTAGGTTAAGGTAATGCTGTAGCCTGATAAAATGTAAGGTAAGGTAATGCTGTAGCCTGCTAAAATGTAAGGTAAGGTAATGCTGTAGCCTACTAAAATCATTGAGTCTCACAATTTCTGCTGATAACCGCATCTTCGGAGAATGTATTGGATAATCCTGCAACCAATGCTGAGCCCACAGCTGATCCCGCTATGCCTGCCGGAAACTGCCGCTGTTCTCACCCTGACCCTGACCCTGGCATACTCACCATCACCCTGACCCTGGTATACTCCCCATCACCCTGACCCTGGTATGCTCACCATCACCCTGACCCTGGCATACTCACCATCACCCTGGCCCAGGTATACTTACCATCACACTGACCCTAATATGCCTGCCGAAAACTGCCGCTATGCTCATCTGCTCATCCTGACCTCGATATCCTCATTCTCACCCTGATCTGTTATGTGTGCCAAAAACTGCCGCTATACACTTGCCATCTTGGAACCTCGTGCTCAGCATTAAGGCAATATCAGAACCATTCTTTAATTTCGTCATTAAGGATGGACTGGGACTGGCACGGCGCTGGCACGGCAACTTCTGATACGGCACACCAAAAAGCACGCGCTCCATCTTACGGGTCGTTGTGCTGTGCGCTATCGTGCCAAATAACAACTCAGGTCACGACAGGGCGATGCGACGATGCTGCCATCTACCATGAAAATAATTAAAGCCAACCTCAATATTCAACTTCTGGTCGCATTGGACACGGTGCCAACCAACAACGACACCGACAGTCGGGATTGGCCAGCCGGCCGCCACAGATCGCTTAAAGTCATTAAGTGCTTAGACTTAATAAGAGCCACAAGAGCCAATCCAGTCAAGTCTGTAAATGCCAGATACCATAAGCCCGGTAAAAAGGCCCACCCCAGCCATCACCACACCCTAAAGTCTAGCGCGCACCGACTGGCGTGCATCGTGCGTGATTCGAAAACAGCACTGGCTTTCTAATACTACAGACGGATACCGTCCACACATGCGGAGCCCCGTCCACACATGCGGAGCCCCGTCCGCACATGCGGAGCCCCGTCCACACATGCGGAGCCCCGTCCACACATGCGGAGCCCCGTCCACACATGCGGAGCCCCGTCCGCACATGCGGAGCCCCGTCCGCACATGCGGAGCCCCGTCCGCACATGCGGAGCCCTGTCCACACATGCGGAGCCCCGTCCGCACGTGCGGAGCCCCGTCCGCACATGCGGAGCCCCGTCCACACATGCGGAGCCCCGTCCGCACATGCGGAGCCCCGTCCGCACATGCGGAGCCCCGTCCACACATGCGGAGCCCCGTCCGCACGTGCGGAGCCCCGTCCACACATGCGGAGCCCCGTCCGCACGTGCGGAGCCCCGTCCGCACATGCGGAGCCCCGTCCGCACATGCGGAGCCACGTCCGCACATGCGGAGCCCCGTCCACACATGCGGAGCCCGTCACCATGCGCACCCACACCGCACGTCGATCCCGTCGCGGAGCCCCGTCCACACATGCGGAGCCCCGTCCCACAACAGCCCCGTCCGCACGTGCGGAGCCCCGTCCACACATGCGGAGCCCCGTCCGCACATGCGGAGCCCCGTCCGCACATGCGGAGCCCCGTCCAATGCGGAGCCCCGTCCACACATGCGGAGCCCCGTCCACACGTGCGGAGCCCCTCGCCGAAGCCCCGTCCACACATGCGGGAGCCCCGTCCACACGTGCGGAGCCCTGTCCAGTCCACACATGCGGAGCCCCGTCCCATGTCCACACATGCGGAGCCCCGTCCGCACATGCGGAGCCCCGTCCACACATGCGGAGCCCCGTCCACATGTGGAGCCCCGTCCACATGCGGAGCCCTGTCCACATGGGAGCCCCGTCCACATGTGAGCCCCGTCCACACATGCGGAGCCCCGTCCGCACATGCGGAGCCCCGTCCACACATGCGGAGCCCCGTCCACACATGCGGAGCCCCGTCTGCACATGCGGAGCCCCGTCCACAGAGCCCCGTCCACACATGCGGAGCCCCGTCCACACACATGCGGAGCCCCGTCCACACGAGTGTGCGAGCCCCGTCCACACATGCGGAGCCCCGTCCACACATGCGGAGCCCCGTCTACACATGCGGAGCCCCGTCCACACATGCGGAGCCCCGTCCACACATGCGGAGCCCCGTCCACACATGCGGAGCCCCGTCCGCACATGCGGAGCCCCGTCCACACATGCGGAGCCCCGTCCACACATGCGGAGCCCCGTCCACACATACATGCGGAGCCCCGTCCGCACGTGCGGAGCCCTGTCTACACATGCGGAGCCCCGTCCACACATGGCGGGAGCCCTGTCCACACATGCGGAGCCCCGTCCACATGCGAGCCCCGTCCACATGCGGAGCCCCGTCCACATGCGGAGCCCCGTCTACACATGCGGAGCTCCGTGCACACATGCGGATCCGAATGATGCAGTTCCTGGACAGACTCATGGAGCAACCAAACATACGATGCCGTCTCTTAAAAAAATGCGCCAAAACCAGATCGGAGGGTGGCGGCGTTCAGCTCTCGCTGCGGGAAAATGGCGCCAACCAGACCCGACAGACTAATGAGCCATGGGTGCAGGGCACAGAATAACAGACTTGCATTGAGGAAATTCACAATGCCATGCCATGGCTAAATGGTACTGTTAACTGCCCGGAGGCTAACTCCAGACCGACCCGACTGGCTAATGAGCCATGCCATGGCTGAATGACACTGACAACTGCTCGGAGGCTAACTCCAAACCCGGCGGACTAATGAGCCATGCCATAGCTGAATGACACTGTCGACTGGCCGGAGGCTAAATCGCCAGTTTCCTCATATGCACATACTGGATGGAAGGGAGAGGCCGGGCGTGTCGGTGGATGGAAGGGAGAGGCCGGGCGTGTCGGTGGATGGAAGGGAGAGGCCGGGCGTGTCGGTGGATGGAAGGGAGAGCCGGCCGTGTCGGTGGATGGAAGGGAGAGGCCGGGCGTGTCGGTGGATGGAAGGGAGAGGCCGGGCCGTGTCGGTGGATGGAAGGGAGAGGCCGGGCGTGTCGGTGGATGGAAGGGAGAGGCCGGGCGTGTCGGTGGATGGAAGGGAGAGGCCGGCCGTGTCGGTGGATGGAAGGGAGAGAGGCCGGGCCGTGTCGGTGGATGGAAGGGAGAGGCCGGCCGTGTCGGTGGATGGAAGGGAGAGGCCGGGCGTGTCGGTGGATGGAAGGGGGAAGCGGTGTCGGTGGATGGAAGGGCCGGGCCCTGTCCGTGGTCGGGCCGTGTCGGTGGATGGAAGTGAGAGGCCGGGCGTGTCAGTGGATGGAAGGGAGAAGCCGGGCGTGTCGGTGGATGGAAGAGAGAGGCCGGCCGTGTCGGTGGATAGAAGGAGAGGCCGGGCGTGTCGGTGGGTAGAAGGGAGAAGCCGGCCGTGTCGGTGGA
>JAOTOL010000748.1:97500-119270 GCA_034440575.1 Imbricaverruca yamaguchii | reverse complement strand
TACACTGGGTCTCCTTCGCATGATATAGGCCCGTTGACTACTTAGGAGCCCTCACCGTTCGTTCACGGGCACTATTTGCTTCCCGGGCTCTCTCCGTCAGACCGAGGGCTCTTCCAATGACCCGTGGCCCCTCAGTCAGTCTAGGGTCTTTCATATCGGCTTTGGTCTCAGTCGGTCCAAGTCCCTTTATGTTGGCTCGGGCCCTCTCCGATGGCCCAGGAACTTTTTCGCTGGCAAGGGTCCTCTCTCAGATGAGTGGCCCAGCGACGCCTCTTCCCGGCCTCCGGCCATCAGTTTCATGGGGGGCACAATTTGAAGGGGCGTGAGCTTTGGTTGAGAGTGATGCGATGAAATGACATTTGGATTTAGCGCCCCTTCTCTCAGCGAGCGAGGGGGCACTAAAGTCCGGGGCACCAAATCTCTGGATGGACACCCATCGGTTAAGTTCCGGCTTCGCCACAGATTTCACGTTAGCGACAAGATTCGCCCTTCGCGAACGGTTTGGACATATGAAAAATGTACGCTGTGAACTGTCACGCCACCAAACTCACGAAGGCTCAGACCAGGTGCGGTACGATGCCACCTGCAAAATAACCCATTTCTGGAGCGCATATATTGGGCACACAACACTAACTTTTTCTCTTCAAACCTTTGATGCCACGCATGCCCTTTGAATTAGAGTCCAGGGAACAGCCATGGACTTTGCCGCCATTAGAGTTGAGGGGGTAGATCCCATCGGCGGGACCACCGCCTTTGGGTAGAGGGGAAGGGAACCTGGTCGCCTTTTAGTCCATTCCTTCCATGCAGCGCCCATTGGTGTAATGTTCAATCAATAGGTGCAGGTTCAAGCGACGTTTGGTCCCTTTCTCCCTGTGGCATCGCGTATGATAGATCCCGCCAATATTTTCAGGTGCGACATCACGCCTTTGCGCTTTGCATGGGAACAACGCACCTAAAGCCATTACTCATTGAATCATGCTGCCGTGGTTATATCAACTCGCCAACTCATCATGTGATTCGTACAATAGCCAGGATGTGGTCATAGGTTCGCAGGCTTGCTTCAACATAGCCGTAATTTCCTGGAGTGGTGCCATTAGCCAGCTTTCCGGATGGCAATACTAGGTGTATTTAATTTGCTACAGGCTACGCGATTTATAATTGCCGATTTTTGTGTTAATTTTTGCTGTTTTGTTCGTCACCTTATCTCTAACGGGCGATACTAGCGCTCCGATTACCGACTGAAAATCCTGGCGACAACCGTGTTCGCCCACCTGGTGACGTCTAGCTGTTTTGCGGCAGATATACCTGGTGATGTCGAGCTGTTCTGCGCCAGATATGCCTGATGATGTCGAGCTGTTCTGCGCCAGATATGCCAGGTGATGTCGAGCTGTTCTGCGCCAGATATGCCTGGTGATGTCGAGCTGTTCTGCGCCAGATATGCCTGGTGATGTCGAGCCTGTGGCAGATATATTCATGGACAATGCAGAATTCGAGCTGTTCTGCGAGAGATATGATCATAGCCGGCGGCATTACCGAGTCAACTCGCGACCAATCGGCGTGAGAGTTTCGCGACGATATTACCTGGCGGTTGAATGTGTTGTAAAAGAAATCAAGGTTCTTCTTCTTCCCCGCAGATATAATCATGGACAATGCGGGATTAGAGCTGTTCTCCGACCTGTGCTTGGCCGACCTGCTGACGTCGATCAGCATCGCTCAACGCATGACCTTTCACATCAAGGCGATGCCCTGGGTCGTCTCGGACACCACCCACGCCGACCTCCAGCACATGCTGCAGCGCATGCTGGCGGTCGACGACAAACCTGCGCTTCCTCGACTGGCCAAGAGATGGCAGGGCTACATGGACGCGGGCGTGTGGCGTTTCGAGACGGACTGGTTCTGGACGAGCCCGCTGCCGTTCAGCCGGATGGCGGCCGAGGACCCGGCGCTGTACCGCCGGCTGCAGGCGGCCGACCTGCTCATCATCAAAGGCGACTTCAACTACCGCAAGCTACTCGGCGACCGCAACTGGCCGCACGCGACGCGCTTCTGCCGCGCCCTGGAGGGCTTCCACCCGGCGCCGCTGGTGGCGCTGCGCACGCTCAAGGCCGACCTGGTGGCCGGCCTGGCGCCCGAGCGCGAGGCGCTCACCGCCGACGACCCGCACTGGATGACGTCAGGCCAGTGGGCGCTCGTGCAGCTGTGCGAGAGTGCAGACACGCCGCGTGTCAAGCACGAGCTGTGACGCGGCAGTACTGGCGGCGGGGGGGGCCTCGTCCGGCCAGGGGGGCCGGACGTCGTGCAAGTCGCCGGCGGCGTCTTGAGCCGGTCGTGGGTTGTGGGGTACTAATAGCGAGGTTCCATTGCTATATTTTAGGCATGCCGCTTGGGCAAGGTACGACTAATATTGCAACTGATATAAACGTCCCGCTGAGAACTTGTCTAATTAGAATGCAAAGCGTTTCAGTCTAGTGCACTTGACAGCGGGTTTCGAAACTCCAGTTTGCTCCAAGGTGAGTGAGTGGAAAATGATTATTGCAAAATTGTGTAACAACCTTTCTGAAGGTAGAGCAAAACTGGAGCAAAATTATACATGTCGTATTGTACTGCTGTTTTACATAGTAAGTTGGTAGCTTGAAAACAGCATAGTTTGTATTCCTATGTTTTGATGGCATTCTTCTGTTCCGTCTGATTCCTGTTCTTGGTGCACAAAGACTAATAGGTTAGCTGTAGGTAATAGGGCACAGAGGCGTGATGTTCCTGCCTTTGCGTGATCCATTCATACAACGGCAGAAAGAAATTTCATTATTGAATGCAAGAGTATAATTCCCAGTCGAATGTCGGTTTAGTATGTTTTGCGACTGGGTGGGTGATTGGTTTGCAGGGTTAATATCATGATAATTGTGAATATCATGCAATTTTACAGTTGCAAGTATTCGGAAATTGCATATTAGTGTAGCCCTGTGTAGTTTGTTTTCGGTGAACCCCTTCCGACAACATCTGTGAAATCGTTTTAACTAATTTTAAATAAGTTTCTAGGTCCGGAAGTAATGCGCAGAAGTAAGCGCATTCGTTTCTAGGTCCGGAAGTATTGCGCGGAAGTAAGCGCATTCGTTTCTAGGTCGGGAAGTATTGCGCAGAAGTAAGCGCATTCGTTTCTAGGTCCACAAGTATTGATTGGGAGTGGAAAGGTTCGGTTCTAACTACGTGTTGCACATAGCAAACATTTTGGCGCTGTACGACCGAAGCGGTCGATGCGCCCCTGAGCCCAAATAACTAACCAACATAGCAAACATTGAATAGGGATGCGGAGGGCCGCATTGCGGTTGTCCTGTCAAAAGTACTTTACACGGTACAATACAGGTACATTTATTTGCCGTCGGCTACAGCATGCTTCGTATTCTATACATATATACCCAGAGCATGTCTTTCGCTCATTTGTCTGATGGAAGTACCTGTGGGCATTGTTGCACTTGTTCAGCGTGTCAATATCTGAGCATGGAGAGCGGCGCTATCCGGGCAGAACTCTTTCTCAACTATTCGTACCGATGAGGTCGCCCCGGGCGTGTTTTAGCTGCGGGCTAACTGTTTGATGGACGTGGCTATTGTTTCCTGGATGGATCGTAGACGGTGCCCTTGCTGATGTCACCGCATGTATGCTGGGGAACCGCCAGTACCTTGTGAGCTGGTTGACCTGGGGATGTGAGTCCGTTCTCCAGGAATGTTTGCTGGTGTCTGCACAACTGTGTTATAATATGTTTTTCGTTGGGTGTGAGATGTCTGATCGAGTACGGTAGGATGTGGAAATTTGTCACGGAAGCATGTATGGAATATTTGTAAAAGTCCTTCAAGCTGAATTTTGAGCCCATGGCGTACTCATACTTGTGTTTTTTTGTTTTACTTGGGAGGTGCCCATTAAACGAATGCATGCATTGATGGTAATGACGGCATATACCATGCTAACAGACCACATGGATCTGTTATGTCCACATGTGCATATATCAACTATATATCTGGTAGCACTGGGAATTGTGTTACGACATGCTTGTTTATCACAATCCGTATTGGTTGGCGTAGACGATACTCGTGCACGTTTTTGTAGAGGTGCGGCATGAAGACATGCTAAGCATATCAAGAAGCACGATGTCAATACTTCTTGGGGAAGGATGTCTAATTACTGTTCAGAAAGTGGTAATTCCACTCCATTTCACCAATAAGTTGTCACCGCTGCACAGCCCAACAATACATGTCCAATAGGTGATTGCACCGGCGGAGTGTGTTGAGGCGTTTCGTTTGATGTTCGGCTGTAGTAACAACTGTAGGCCAGCTTGTGCTGGCAACGACCGAAACTTCACAACCATGTTTGATGAAGGATACCAGTTGCGTGTTGGTGGTGTGATCGTGTGGTCCAGCTGAGTGGATCAAATAGTAAGACGGTTGTTGGATTGTTGAATATAGCGAGCTCTGCTTTAGATGTGTGGCTTGCTGATATGTATTTCACACATGCACGTTTTTCTTCTGCAGAATGTACACAGTGACCCAACAGTGTATTTGCTGGTGTTTGTGTATGGAGATTAAAAATATATTTTTGGCTATCTGGCTGAGTTGTGGCTGAATAATATATATGACATATATTATTTTACTCCAAATAAACTAGACTTTCTTCATTGTTCCTGAAATAGTGCCAGAAAGGACGAATTCCGGCCGATTATACAACACATTTTCTTGTCCATACGTGCGCTCCAATTCCAATGTCCATCCAATCTAAACATCCATATCCTTCACCTGTCCCTGCAACACGTACTCTCCCTACTACGAGCAGGGGCTAAAAAAATGGTTTCGTGGTTGTCGTCCAAATCCGGAATAGGCTTGGTGGTTGTCACCTTTTGTGCAAACGATAACATTATGCTACATGGCCCGGAACAGGGGTTCCCAACCTGGGGTAATGCGCTGGCTTGTGGAGGGGTGGGGGTGGGGTTATAGCGGGGTTTCGTCAAACCTCGAGTATGGAGAGTACCGTGTACATTTGCCAAACACCTGTGCACGTATATCAGCAGGAAATACTACATGTTCTCAACCTTGAAAACGAACTTTGGTTATGAGGCATTCTGAATTTGATACGGGGTAATCACGAGGTTGGCCTAACCCAAAGGGGGTAATGATAGCTCGAAAAGGTTGTGATTTCTGGACCTATAACAAATTGCGTCGATTACCTTTATACAGAATATCTTGCCGCCAATTTCCTTTTCGGCAATTCGGCGTCGTCAATGCACCCATGGTTTGCAACACTGTCAATGCACCCATGGTTTGTGAGCCTTAATAATGCAAGGGCTTAGAAGTGTCGTGAATTTAAGCCGGCTTAAATAATAAAAGCCAGTTTAAACTGGCTTAAATTAATAAAAGCCACTGGCTGGCATCAATTCAATTTAAGCCAGCTTTTTTCCATCCCTAAATATAGGTAGGTAGGTACCTACCTACATATATGGATGGCAAATTTAAGCCACCTGGTGGTTTAAACCGGTTTAAACCAGCCGGCATAAATTAATTTAAACCACCCTGGCTAAAATTATGTTTCGGATATGGCTGGAGTGCAGTAACAAACAAAAGTTAGGGAAGCATCAATTATTCCAAAATGTGCTACACTCCATTTTATTTATAAACAAACACTCCCTAGAATTTCCCAAAACTCTGGCTGGGTTCTAGGTATGCACTCCACAATTCAGATTTTTACCCATTGGGTACCTAGTCATTGTATAGCTAGGTACCTATTTTATGTTAGCTAAAAAGTAACTATATGAGCCAGACCAATTTGTGATGTTTTTGACATAGCTTTCCCATTGTCTTACTGATAATAGTATATGTAGGTAGGTACCTACCTACCCATATTCATAGATAACAGTAAGCAATCTGTTTGCTTATTGTTTGCTACAGTAAGCAATCTGTCTACCTATTGCACATTTTGCACACATTGTCAACTATTGCACACCTTTCATGACATTGTATGGTACCACATTATTTCCTGTTAGCATGAACACTTGTGGAAGTGGAGCATTAGATCCATTAGATGAGCATTAGATGAGCTTCAAAGCATTAGATGATAGGTGAATCAACCTAGTGTCTTTGGCCTAAAAACTGTCACTAACCACCTGGTCATGCACAGTAGGTCTTCATTGTACTCTCTCTAGGTATGGTATTTTACACTTGTATTGTGCTGAATACCAACACTGTCAATGCACCCATGGTTTGTGAGCCTTAAAAGTGTGGGACTTAGAAGTGTCGTTAATTTAAGCTGGCTTAAATAATAAAAGCCAGTTTAAACTAGCTTAAATTAATAAAAGCCACTGGCTGCCATAAATTGAATTTAAGCCAGCTTTTTTCATCCCTACCTAAATATACATATTATTATCAGTAAGACAATGGGAAAACTATGCCAAAAACAGCACAACTTGATGTGGCTCAAATAGTCACTTTTCATCTAACATAAAATAGATACCTAGCTATCAAATGGCTATGAACAGTCAGTCTAATATGTATCTTGCTACATATTATCTGCAGAATCTTGCTGCAAAAAGACTTAGATGAACTTGTGAGGTGGTCCGAAAAATGGCAAATGAAATTTAATTTTGATAAGTGCAAAGTCATGCATGTAGGTAGGTAGCATATCAAGGCTCCATACTTGATGGGTGGGCAAGTACTATCTGTGACTCAGCAGGAGAAGGACTTAGGTGTTATTTTGAACACAAAATTGGGGGCATCAGAACAGACCAAAGAAGCCAGGAAGAAGGCACTAAGAATGCTTGGGGCAATAAATAGGAATGTATCATACAAAAGTGAGGAAGTCATCAGGAAGCTTTATTGTGCATATGTCAGGCCACATCTGGAATATTGTGTCCAAGCTTGGACCCCTAGTTATGAAAAAGATTGTTGAATTTTAGAGAGAGAGGGTACAAAAGAGGGCAACAAAAATGGTGAATGGTTTGGGCAACCTGGCATATGAGGAAGGATTCAAGAAATTGAATATGTTTTCACTTAGATATAGAAGATTGAGAGATCTCATCAAGGTCTTTTAATTTGTACATGGTCAGGAACAGGGTTATCTCAGGGAACTGTTTGAATTTAACAGAAATGATGGAATTAGAGGTCATCAATTCAAAATTAAAGTTAATCACAGCAGGACAAGGTTAAGACAGTCCTTCTTCACCAACAGGGTAGTAGAACACTGGAACCAGCTGCCAGAAACCATTGTCAGTAGCAACACACTGAACATCTTTAAGAACAGCATAGACAATCATTACAAGAATAGTGGGCTTGTTTTTCTGTATTCCAGGGAGAGTTGATCAACACATTTGGTGGACAACTGGTTCAGTGTACAGAGTGCAACCAAGAAGGGCCCTTGTGGCTCATAGTTGCACTGA
Organism: Imbricaverruca yamaguchii; assembly: GCA_034440575.1. Lineage (NCBI taxonomy): Eukaryota > Metazoa > Arthropoda > Thecostraca > Neoverrucidae > Imbricaverruca > Imbricaverruca yamaguchii. Next base: position 111,858 of record JAOTOL010000748.1, on the reverse strand, counting down.
TCTTTTATGTCTTTATGTCTTTTATCTCCCTCAATGCCAGTAGTCGGATGTCAAAATCCTGGTATTTACAAATACCATTTCTAACTACCAGCATCCAGGGAGCTACATGTTAGACCGACTGTACCTAATGGGTAAACATCTGGCTTGTGGAGTGCATACCCAGAACCCAGACAGAGTTTTGGGGAATTCTAGGGAGTGTTTTTTTGCAAATAAAATGGAGTGTAGCACATTTTGGAATTATAATTGATGCTTCCCTAACTAATGTCCATCACTGCCCTCCAGCCATACCAGAAATATAATTTAAGCCAGAGTGGCTTAAATTAATTTATGCCAGCCAGTTTAAACCATGGTTTAAACCACCAGGTGGCTAAAATTCGCCATCCCTATATTGTATGCATTGCCACCAACTGCAATGCAATGCCTGCTGAGTAGGTACCTACACACCAAAAAATATTTTCTAATTACATTTAGGTGACTATATTTTACTCAAATGTAATTCATATACGAAGATTTTCACCTGAGCTTGATGGTTGATGATCCAGTGCTGGCTTCTGCAAGTCCAGTCAAATCGCCTGCCAGGACCAAAATGGCTATCTCGCAGCACTCTTAACACTGGTAGACCTGGGTGCTTTACTTTTGAATGTTTGTAAATGCTCTGTGCAGTACCTTTCCAATCGCAATGTCTACATCTACAGGATGACCTTACTATCTTTGTCACCCTTACGCCCTGGCCCTGAATAGTCTGTTTCTGGAGTCTGCTTAAAACCGAACCACTTCATTTGGTCTCATATAAGTCAGAAAATGAGAAAAAAATAGTTTGATTAACACTCCAGACAATTCGAACTTGGTAGTTTTATCTTGCCGCACTCATTCACCACTCATCAATTATAAAGAACCGTGATCAATTCCCTACTTCACTCTTCGACGCACATCGTCGCGTTTAAAATAGAAATGGACGGATTTGAAAGCGAGGGAATGCGCATAAAAGAATGATATTCTTCTAGATTCTTTCCAACGATTTTAATGGAATTAAAAATATTATCGTACATCCTACATGAAAAAAGGATTCAAATTGAAATTGTTTGAAAAAATCAGCTAATGTTATAAATTATTCATTACTTAACGTAGGTCTAGTGTTGTTTTAGTACCCGTGGTCTAGTCGCTTGCCTCCAAGGCCCCTGAGTATACCATAGTTGGGTACTTCCGTACCGCTGCCATCGAGCATAAAGTTGTACCGGGACGAGGACAACCACCGGCGACCAGAAGGCATTCCATTGGCTCTGTGCTAAACGGGAGACAATTTTATCGTCGGCGGTCGTCTGAACGATGGAATGGTTGTCTCCACGATACTTTGTTGCCGTTGAGTCATTTTTTTTGCCGCTGATCGTACTAGATGAAACCCAAAAGCGTACGCTGGGAATGAAGAAATGGTAGCGTGGCGGTGGATGGTAGAGGTCTGCACGGTTGACTTTTCTAGAGGTCTGCACGGAGTGACATTTCCAATCCCGGTCCAATCCGATTCATTTCAATCCTGCGTACCTTGACACGGATATCGTGACTTGTCAATTTTATGTATAGTAGGTACCATTTATATGATTTCACATATTTCTAATGATATGGAAATGTGGTCGCCAAAAGTCCCCGTTCGTGGTTGTCGTCCACGACGACAGAACGATACGATTTTTTAGCCCTGACGAGCAGGCAGGACAACTTCCCCGGTCCTACCCACTAGCTCAGTTTTATCGGGGTAGCCGCGTCCCCTCGGCCCGTCCCCAGGGGTTGACGGAGTCCTGGATGTTGAGGTCCCCCGTCGCACGGTGCTAGTTGTGACGGGGTCCAACATACCTCTGGTCCCGATATCCCGGAGGGGCGGGCGGGCCCGTGGGGCTTCACGCGGGCCAAGTGGCTAGTCGCCTCGGGCCGGGGACCTGAGATTCTTCTCAGTGTCTGCCGGCCCGGCCGGCTGGGGTAAAGGGGTGGTGAGTCTCTCTCCCAGCCGGGCGAAGGCGCCGCCTGCCCCATATAGCTCCTCGGGCGCCTGGCGACCTCCCGTGCGCGGGACCCAGGCGTCCCCTCAGTAGGGCCCTTGGCGGTGGGCGCCCGGGGAGCGGAAACTAAGAAACACTTCATGGCAAATTCCAACATAAAAACAACCCACCTGCCACCTCCAATAGGGGACAGACAACCAGACCTGCGAGGAGTATGAGTAGTGCATGGAGGTCGAGGCCTCCAAGTAGGTCTGCCTGCACCTCGTATTCTGATCGTGAAATAACTGGAGTAAAATTTGAAACTTTCCCTGCTTACCCTGTTCCAAAGGAAGGAAGCATGTGACAAGCCATGATTGGTGCTCAGGTGCGAAAAGCTCGGAGACGGACGGCTAGAAGTTGAATTTGAAACTGCTGTGGATGCAAGGAGGGCGATGGACTCAGCTCAGGAGAAATAACGTACACTAAACGGCATGAAACCAGCAGGCGAACAGTCACCGTACGTATCAAGATTCAGCCCCACAACACCAAAAAATACTCCAAAGGAGTTGTTAAGTGGTGCGACCTGCGAGATGTTTCAGAGGCCGATTTGTGGATGGCCTAAGAGAGTGCGGAGTAGTAGAGGGCCGTATAATTTCGATTAGAAAAGGGTAGGTATTACAACCAACAAACATCATCTTAACTTTTCACATGACAACATCCGTGTGAAGGTCCAGGTATTTGTACCCAATCCCATGAGATGTTTCCGATGCTCCCGTTTTGGTCACAAGTCACAGCATTGTCGGAACCGAGAGACATGTGGACGGTGTAGATCTGCAGAGCATGTACAAGATAAATAGGAGGAGAGTCCGCACTGTTAAAACTGCGGCCCAGGTCAAATGCCCCATACCACCTACGATCGTTCTTGTCCCATTTTCTCGAGAGAAAAGGAAATATTTACAATAAAAAGTTTTAAAAAGATCACATTCCGTGAGGCGCGCGATATCAACGGCGCAGTACACCCGAGAATATCATATGCAGCGAAGGTGAAGCTGAACTCCAACATCGCACAACAGTCGCCGAAGGAGTCGCACACACATGTGAGTGCCTCTCATCTTATAAGCCAACTCAGTGCCATAATGCTGACCTTTGGCATTGAGTGTACTGCGCCAATCGGAGAAAGAACTGTGTTCTCTCCCAAGACGGTGGTGAGAGAGTCCTCGGCTGCGGACCCTGTAGCGACTCCTCAAGGAGAGTGGGCCCAGGTCCAGCGAGGAAAAAGACCTGCCCGTCCATGCACAACCAAACCCATCCCATCCCCAACCACTTCAACCCCTACCTCCAGCACTCCCCTCCCTGCCTCCCCCTCCGCCCAGTACTCCATTCCCGTTAGGGAAGAGCCCAGAAGCTCTCCGGAACCATGCCGCGAGACACAAACGTCTCAGAGTCGCGTCGAACCGACGAGGATCCAATCCCTACCCGCCGCCGTAATCAACCCTAAACCTGCCCAACCCATTCCTACACCCTCCCGAACCACCCCAACTCTCCCTCCCCACCAAACATTTCCGAAGAGAAGGGCGTGGTCCCTGTTCGGGTGCCGGTAGTAGCACCCTCAACGACCCGATCACGCCTACCGATTGGGGTCCGCCCAGGGGCCCCCGACTTGGGGGCTTCAGGCCGGACATCCCGAGCTGGGTCAAGGGATACGTCGCCAAATGTAGGGAGACAGGATCTCGGGGCTTGCTCCCCATCGTCCCTATCTCTCCAAGTCAGCTCTCTCCATCCCGCAGATACTCCCAGGGTGATGGGGCCACACCCCACACTTCCCCAGGCAGGCCGGAAGCGTGCCTCGCCCTGGTCAGTCTCGCCGACCGGCGGAGTCAGTACGAGAGCGCGAGCGCGCACAGCATCGAACCCGTGGGCCCCGGCTGGTTCGCCTTTAACTGACATGTCTTAACCACTTTTAACACACGCACTGGAGGGGGCGAAATCCGCCCACCCCCTCCGGTTTCTCGTAGATAACTCCAGATTTTACCGGCCGATATGCGCCATTGGTTGTGTACCTGCCAATAAATGACCGGCGCGTTGTTTGAAGTAAGAAAAATGAAAATCGGCCGAATATTTTTCGAGTTTGGGGTCGCAAAAGTCAAAACTTTTCTCAGTGCCAGATCACAAATATCGGCGCTGATGCGCTTCCCGTATATTAGCAAAACGGAAGTGTTCTTGGCAAAACTAGCGACTTGTTTAATGTACATTGTCATGCTACATTGTTCCAGAGTCATGTCAAGTCACTGAGGTCAAGTCAGGTCAAGTTCATAACAGGCTAACACACGCCCTAGAGGGTGTATGGCGAAATCCGCCAATCCTTCAGATTTTTCATACATAACTCCATATCGTACCGGCCGATAAACGCCAATTTTTCGCTTGGCATTTATACCTGCTTAGAAATGACCGGCGCATTGTTTAAAGCAAAATAAAAGGAAATCGGCCGATAAGTTTTCAAGTTAGGGGCCGTTAAAGTAAAAACAATTCGCAGCGCCAGACCACAAAAAAATCGGCGCTGATGCGCTTCCCGTATATTGGCAATAGGGAAGTGTTCTTGGCAACACTAGCGACTTGTTTGATGCATATTGTTATGCTATATAATTTAAAAGTCATGTTAGGTCGCCGAGGTTAAGTCAGGTCAAGTTCATGATAGGCTAATGGAACCAAACTTGGTCAACTGGAATATGTCATAAATGCAAATGACTGTCATGCGATTGATGTCACTTTGCATGTTACTCCCTATACATCCCGAAATCTACTGTTTGTCATTGTGTGCCTAAGCGTTTCCATACTTTATTCATGTATTTCACTCTTTCTTTGCGAAGCCGATTGTGCCGAGCCGCCCAACGGAGCAGTCGGGATGGGAGCCCGAGTTCCGGTAACTTGAGCAGGTAATGACCTAATATAGTGCTCCTATATAGGTGACCTGAGGTCAAATGGCGGCACTGACATCTGTATTGCATCATTAGTAATGCCCAAAACATCATTAATGGCAATTTTGGAACATTGAAACACAACCACAGCGATCTATAACAATGACAAGCCAAGCCACGCAAAACCAGAAAATTTTGCTATTTTGACCTCATTTGACCTTGAAGATATTGACCTAAGGTCATGAAATTTGCACACAATAAACTTCACTATCGTGCCCATCCACCCTATGAATTTCGTTGCTCTAGCCTTCATAGGAGCTGAGCAACGGGGCGGAATCTAGGGGGCGGAATCCCCCCCCTCCAGTGCCCGTTATTTTCAGAGGCCCTCCAGGGCGCGTGTTAACATAGCCCTTTATACAGACTGTTTACAATGGAACTGCAGGGGTTTTATAAGCAGTGCCCATGGCATGCAGGCAGTTCTGAGCAGGGTCTGTCCGGTGGGTGGCGTTCTGCCTTCAGGAGACCAAGCTGTCGCCGGACACCGCAATCCAGGTGAAATGCTACACCTGAGTGTACCATCCACCGAAGAGAAGTAGCATCCGGCACTATTTCTCTTGGTGGAGTACTACTGGGTATCCACCATAGCGTTCCCTCGCAACCACTAGTGATGAACATATATGCCTCGAAGCCGTCGCCGCCAGGGTGCACCTTGGTCATAAAAGTTTCATTATGCAGCATTTGCCTGCCTCCCGGGACTTCATTTACATCTACTGAGATGAAACTTCTTTGTTCTCAGCTTCCGGAACCGATTTTACTCTTAGGTGACTTTAATTCACATCATACCGTTTGGGGATGTGAAGATGTCAATGGGCATGGACGTCTGATGAAGCAATTTCTACACGAGGAGTCGTGTATTTTAAACACAGGTACCAGAACGCACTTCACAATGCCGTCTGGACAGATTTCTACGTTAGTCCTGAGTATATGTAGTCCCCAGCTAGTGCAAATGTTTAATTGGTCGGTTGAGACTGACCCTCTGGAAAGTGACCATTTCCCTATATGGCTGGAATATCGTGAAGGGCCGGTCCTTGGACAGAGGCTGCGGCGATGGAATCTTCGCAAAGCCAACTGGGCTGATTACATAGCACGTATATAAACAGCTTGCTCTGCTGATGGGCAGAATAAACCACACAGTATGAAAGAATTTACGTCACTGCTCCTACATTCTGCCTCCGCATGCATTCCGCGCACCTCAGGTGCTCCACGGTGTACTCCAGTCCCATGGTGGACGGAGGAATGCAGAGGTGCCATACGCGCAAGAAAACGAGCTTATCGTAAATTCAGTGAAGATAGTAACACTATAAATATGGTTGCCTTTCGGAGAGCCAGGGCTCTTGCACGTCGCATTATATGATCAGCAAAACAGGTATCATGGCGAGAATATGTAGGTCAAATAAACAAGCATACCCCGACAGCACAAGTATGGTCCAGAATAAAACGTATTGCAGGCCAGCATTCATCCGTTCCCCCACCCGTCTTACGCATGGGTACCAGGGACGTGACCAAATCTGTAGATGTCGCCAACGATATTGCCTGCTCCACATCAGAGCGTATCCGTGGCAGTAATTGGTATCCGCAATTCTTGCGTCGCAAGTTGCACCGTGAAAAGTTCCCTCCTGACTGTCACAACCGAAAATATATCGTGTAGCAAGCCTTTCACAGTGGCCGAATTCACTTCCGCTATAGCGAAGCTCAGAAGCGTTTGCGAAAGCCCCGATTTGATTCATAACGAAATGATAAAGCATCTCCCTCCATGTGCGATCGAAATGCTGTTAAGCATATTCAACCATATGTGGCAACAAGGCGACTTCCCAGTAGTCTGGCTAGGAGCCTTAGTGATACAGTGTTGAAGCCAAGCAAAAGAGGACTAGAACCGCTCTACTATCGCGCAATATCACTCACCTCGTGTTTATGAAAGTTAATGGAATGATTGGTAACTATCAGACTAACGTGGTTCTTAGCAGTGCATGACGTTTTCTCAGATGCACAATGCGGTTTTAAGAAGAACCGGACTTCTGTAGACCATATTTTAACACTGGACTCAGTAGTTCGTGTAGCATTTAAGCAGAAACGGCACGTCGGCGCTGTCTTTTTGACACAGAAGCAGCTTATGCCACGAGCTGGCGCCAAGGCATTCTTACAAATGTACATACATGCGGCATCCAGGGTCCATGGGGATTTTTATACATAATTGTATCGCAGACCGACATTTCTGTGTTCGTGTTGGCCACCAGCTATCCAGAAGAAGTATGCAGGAGAATGGCGTGCCACAGGGAAGTGTGTTATGTGTAGCACTGTTTGCGATGATGATAAATGATATTAGCGACGTCCTCCCACCACAACTTGGTCTGTCTCTCTTTGTAGACGACTTCGCTATCTGGTGTAGCGCAGCCAGACTATCTTCTATGTCTAGACGTCTCCAATTGGCCGTGAAGAAACTCGAGAGGTGGGGCGTAATGAATGGATTCCGCTTTTCAACACAAGACAACCGCAATATATTTCTGTCGCCGGCGTAACTGTGCAGAACTATGTATCGAGCTGTATTGCACGCAGATACCGATGCCACCTGTGGTGAAGTTTCTTGGAATCATTTTTGACTCACGTCTTAGCTACAAGGAGCATTTGAAAGCACTCCGTGACAAGTGTTTTAAATCGCTTAACATATTAAAGTGTGATTCTCGTACTAGCTATGGAACTGGCCGGGAGTTTCTTATTCTCTTTTACGGCTCACTGATACACGCGAAGTTAGACTACGCCTGCTTTATCTACAACGGATCGCGCAACTCTACCAAACAGACTCTGGACACTTCATCACACCGCTATTCGCATCACGACCGGAACACTCCGCACTTCGCCCACCGTGAGTCTTTTGGCCGAAGTACACGAGCCGCCTCTCTCTCTCCGCAGAGAAAGGCTGGGAATGCGGTACGCCTGCAAGCTCCGCCAGTTTCCCGACCATCCGACTTTTTCGCATGTCTTTTCGCGTCGACTATCGACCCTTTTTTCAGGGGAAGGAAATCTGAGTGTCGCCCCGTTCGGCGTGCGAATTCGAAGTCTCCTGCGGGAAAGTCGAGTTAAGCTTCGGGGAAGTCGTACAGTCCAGAACATGGAGACCCCTCCATGGGAGATGATTACACCGGAGGCGGATGTATCTCTCTCGAAGATCAGAAAATCCGATATCCCTCCAGCAGAATTTTGCGCACTGGCTCTCCAACATGTTGAGGCATTCCAGGAATGGATAGCCACGTATACTGACGGCTCTCGAACAGAGGTCGGCGTTGGCAGCGCTTTTGTGTGTGGATCTGTCTCCCGCTCGTTTTCGCTCCCGACGTATGCATCGGTGTACTCGTCGGAACTTGTCGCTATTACGAATGCTCTGTGTTATATTGAAGTATCTGTGGGTGATCGACATGTCATTTGCACCGATTCTTTAAGTAGTCTTATGGCCCTGAACACGTTTTATCCATCAAGCACGAATACGTTTCTGCGGGATATTGTGAGTCGTCTTACCGATATGCAACGCCTTGGACGACGAGTTATTCTATGTTGGCTTCCGAGTCACGCTGGCATTTCCGGTAACGAGTTGGCGGTTGCTGCGGCGAAACGAGCAGCAAATGCACCGTGCTCTCGATCACTGCCGCTCCCTGCCACGGACCACTACCGAGAGGTGTCCATCTTCCTTCTGGATAAGGGGCAAGCTATGTGGGACGCGACGTCTGCGAACAAACTACGAACCATCAAACAACGTTTACGACCATGGGGCTCGTCCTGTCGCGAACGTCGGCAAGAAGAGGTCACATTGTGCCGTCTCCGCATTGGGCATACTTATGGTACGCATGGGTATTTACTATGAGGCGCCGACAATCCTGTGTGCCCAACATGTTATGTACCGCTAACAGTTCGCCACGTTTTGATATCGTGTCCTCATTACGCTTATGAGCGTAGACGTCATTTTGGGTCTGACCAGGTGGATTCCCTCAGCGATGTTTTCTCCGACAGCTGGAGCATCGTCCAATCGGGACGATTAATGGACTTGTTAGCAGTGTCATTCTCTGCAATATATACTCGCTGATATACATGGCATGTAAACTTTGTACCACAGTAGGACCATGTTGACGGCTACCCACGATGTGAAGTTTGATACTGTACTTTGTTAGCTACAAGAGAGTTGTTAGCTACAAGGCGCAAAATGAACTTAGTAGTCGATGCGCCCTAAAACCAAAATAACTAACACATTTTCTTGTATGGTGACGTCAGTTGCTGCAGCTACTAAATCTATGCTGTCTCCTAATAACCAAGACGATATATACCCTCATAAGTGTGATATGACCTAAAATTATACCAATATGGTAATAGTTAAGTGCTGCCAGTTTGACAACGACTCCGATGTTGGCGCGGCTGATCTATTCAGTGAGATTTTGCTTATTTGTAGGTGCGTGTGCGCTTGGGTGGGTAGGTAGGTAGCGAGTTTTTAGGTGGGTACCTACCTACGTGCCTACTACGGTATGGAAGGAAATGGAAATTGTTATTTATTATCATCTGATACTGATATACACTAGATGTAAAATGTTAATATTTCTGGAGGAATACTAAAGCTGCTTTCATTCATTATCTCACCTTTTTCTAACCTACAACAAAAGCCTAAACTAGCCTGACCTAGCTAAACCTATTCCCTTTGTATCATTCATGGAGCTAAAATGGTGTAAAGCTTATCTTGTGGTTGCCTTAAGCTGCAATAACACCAATATGCCCAATATTGAGCATCCATGGCAGGCAGGTGGAGCTGGCATAGATAGTGTACATGATCCATGGTGCTAGTATCAAAAGCTGCTTTTAAGGTTAATAATTCTGTTTGGCATGGTTGATATTTTTCATCTCTTATTATTGTATAGTTTTATGAGTCAGGAAATTGAAATGCTACATGTTGAGGGTTGTATATGTTTTGGGATTCTGGATTTGGAGGTATTGAAGATTAGTTCAAGTACAAGATATGTTTATAATATCTTTTGCCTATGTAGAACATGTAAGGCTAGGCTAGGTTACCCTATTTTGTTGACATTTTACATTGCTCTTTGTTATATCTTATTACATCTCAAACCCTCTGGGATTATTTTGTTTTCCAACTCAGGTTTACATCTGCACCAGAAATAAGTGGTTGCACCATCTTAATCACATTAATAAATGTGCCCTTGCATTTTTCAATTAAATGGTACACCTAAAGTAGAATATAACTACTAATTTTGAGATAAATTGCTTAGGGCATTCTGGGCTGGAGAGGATAATTTTTATCTTTTGGATATTCAAAACTCATTATCGTCATGTATTTAGTTGGTTTCAGAAATACTTATAACACAGCTTTTTCCAGAGAGTTTTAGTAAGTTCTTGGCAGGAAAATAGTGGATAATTTCTAAGAGCAGGAGGAGAGCAGGAAGATATTATGGATTGCAAACATCAGAATATGGTCATGTTTACATTCTTGTTCCATAACAGTATAAAATGTGATCCAGCTGGAAATGTATATCCATTCTTATCACCAAATACTGGTAAATATGGAGATCAAAGTAAATGTTGATTTTTGTGATTTTTTAATACCATGCTTTTTGATATGAGTAAGACAATGCCACCAGCTATTTTCTCTATAAATGATTACTTTTCAGTGGGCAAAGAACTTCATGATAATAATCTTCACTCCACAAATATAGCACATCATGTATAATTATCCATACATGGTGTGTCATAGATGTGATATAGAATAAGTTTGACACTTCATGCACTCAATTTAATACTCTTGTACACTGAAAACCTTATGTTTCTGCCTTAATTGGACATTAATTCCAAAGAAGGAATACTTGCAGCCTGGCATGATCAAGCATACTTTGCTGAGGATCTGGAGCTATCTATAAAGACAATGCTGTCAATGTTGCATGTCATCATGTCATGGCCAAAAATTTGTTTTTGACAGTTCTGGTTTTCTGGTTAGGTTGGGTTACATCATATTATGCAATAATATATTTTATATATTAGGCTATGTTATCTTAGTCTTGGTTAGGTTAGGTTATTTGAACTGAAGTGAAACACAGTTGCGATTTTGTGGATCTGTCAGACAGCATTGTCGACATCTAAAACACTGAGTGGCTCTGGAACTATGTAAAAGAGTGGGTTTGGCAACTGAGCATGAAGAGCAAGTATTTGCAGTGCTATCTCAGAAGATGTTTGTTTTTTCAAACAAATTTTACAGCCATGAAATTCATAACCTCCTTATTGATGCATTAAAAAATGTAATCAGTATTCACCTTCATCTTGATCTTTACCAAAATATTGGATATTGCAAATAATCTTTCACTGCTATCTTTTCTTCCTGTTACCACATTGCACTCAAACAAAATGCATCCAAGAATCCAAAAGTTGCTCATGTAACATGTCTTGCTGCCATCATTGATGCTAATGCACACAATACCTGCTAATACATTCAGAACAGGTGTGAGTTGGCATTAACTATGTGTGAAGTTTTTAAAGTACTAGAGTGTTTGCATCAGAATTTGAAGCCTCTGTTCAGAGGATATTTTTTTTCATTTGCAGTACTGGGTGCTAAATGACCAATGCAGTTGAAGTGCCTCAAAGCCCAAATAACTAACTTCATTTGCAGTAGTTAATTGTTCTTCCACTTGCTGTGCAGTTAATTGTTCTTCCATTTTCAGATGCTCCTGTTCAATCCAGTTGCTGTAACTCTTTGCAATTTACTATTGGTTGTAATGGAACAAACCAGTGATGAACTACCTGACGTCCTGAGAGGCAGTTATGAAGAGTAAGTGATGGTCTATGTATAACAGTTGTGGAAGATTGTGTGTCTCTGGGATTCCCTATAAAATACCTAAATATTGATGTTGCCATGCAACAATTATATGTTTCTTGCCCTCCTAATAGTGATTGAATATTAGTTTCACTTCCCAAATTTTGATGGGGCATGAAACTCCATTTATATAGAAGTCTAATGTTGCTCAGTGTATTAATCCGTCCCATCTGGGGGGGGGGGGGTCTTCAGCCGCCCCATCAGGTTTTTCGCGGATGGTGAACGCACGGCGGCGGCAGCGCGCCAAAATTTGGCATACATTTTCCCACATCAATTTGGCATGTTGTGTCATAATTTTCAAGTCAGGTCATCTAGGGTCAACGAGTTAGTCAAGATCAAGTGAGGTCACGTCCAAAAAAGTTAAACCAGTTGTCACACTTTAACATATACAGATATTTTAATGAAACTTCAGCATTTGCTTATCTTTAGGGATGCAACAAAACATATGACAGGAATTTTGTTTTTGTTTTTCGGTTTTGACTACATACATTTTTTTGCATATTTGCCTATGGCAGTTCAAATTGAAGATTCTGGCTAAAGTAAGCATTTTTTATTAGGGCAAAATGACTTCCAACAACACTTCTCAGTCTGTTCTACTCATTAGGAAAGGAAAATTAAAGAAAACTTTAACCAAAATTGTGAAATTTCCAAAAAAAATAACATTTTTATTCTGGGTGGGACCAAAGAATATGGGTCTGTTCGATTTCGTTGTCCTTTTCTGATTCCAAATAATTTTTTTCTTTCAAATATCCCCAAAATGAACTCCCCAGAGCCAAAAACATGTAAGTCGGGAAAGTAGTGAAAATCTAGCCCCCTAGTGACGTCACTTTTGGGGAAAAGTTGTTTTAGTGGTGGATCCGGACCCTACTCGTCGAGTGCTTTCCTATGGTACCGCTTTCGTTTTCGTGCGATGCTTAGTTTGGATTTTAGAGGCAGGGTTACTATCCACCCCAAGGGGTGTGAGGATCTGACAGAAAAAAACGGCGTGGGTTAATGTACAACAGGGCTTCCTCTTTGATGAAAATAGCTTTGTATTTTACTCTACCTATGCAACACTACTGATTTTCATGAGTCGGCATTTAGTTTATGCAGTTAGCTGGAAGTAATGTGACTGAATGAGATGGCAACAACAAAAGTTATGCATTGCCTCCATATGTAGCATATGACTTCTGGAAATGTTCTACTTGCCATAATCATCAATGCTAAATGACCTATACTGGTCGATGTGCCAAAAACTCCCATAATCATCGATGTTCTACATGTAAATGTTACATGAAGTTGTGCTTGCAGTGCTGGAGGACATGCAGATTGGAGATGTCCAGGTTTCCTAAATCACTTATGAATGAACAGAGGTACAGTGTTGCAGTTTCATCTATCTACAGATGATTGCTGAGTGCATCTTTGATAGTTTACAATGGAAAATTGTGCAGTTATGTTCACTGAATTTGCCCATCAAAGTTAAAGATTAGCTGGGTTGCAGCTAATCAGGTGGTCAAGTACTGGGTCCAGGATGGCCACTCAGATAGCAGTTATAGGGTATGTTCACGTGGCTCCACTAACCTCCACAAACCTCCACTGGTCGTTCCCATCGCAAACCCAGTGGATATTTTTTCTTCACCAACCTCCACCAGTGGAGCAAAAGCTCCACCAGCCGAAGAGCAGGTTCTGATTGTGATTTTTCAGTGGAGCTCAATCACGGCGCACTTGTTTCATATATTTGCGCGTAAGCAACGTCCTCCGTCATATCAATCTCATCTTCATGCATAAACTGAATACCAGGATCATCCTTTGCAAAGGAAATATGAAATTACAACTATGAACAATAATCAAAGAAATAAATGCTGACCACATACCATCCTTTTTGTGGCCTTTGGTCTACACCATTCGTCCTAAGGGGAATGTATACCATCCCTAAAGGGAACATACCATCCACTATATACCTTGTGTGATCATCTGGACAAACATTTGAGGAACAATTTGACCAATAAGGCCAGATGCAACGCACAAACACTTCCTTTTTGTCGCGGAATTCACACCACTGTCAGCTGATTTCTCCACCGGTCGTTTCCGTGGGCAGGTCTCAACTAGCCTCAACTATCCTCCACTGAGTTCCTTCTGGTGGAGCCACGGGAATGGACCCATAGCATAATCAATGTCTGAGTGTCCCCCCACCCCACCAAATGCATTTGTACCATGTTTTCTCGTAGTATCTTGCATATGAGTCTGATACTGCAAATAGTGGATCAAATATTGCATATTTTCTTGATGCCTCTGGTTTAGCAATAGTAATGGAAAACCAGCAAATGTGTTGGAGTCGCTGTTGCATGTTGAAGTTTTTGGGGCAGAGGGGAACTTACTCTTACTATAGTTTTGAAATCCATAGTGTTTCGTGTTGCAGTTAATGGGTACTTTACAAGTATCAGGTGCCTTTATATGGGTCCAAAAGTATACAATTATCAACACGTGCTAGAGGCGCCAGGATGGCAAGAAGTTTTTCATTTCAAGCAAGTATCCTAATTAGTCAATGTAGCTGCATGCCACATGAGATGTGGAATATGCATGCTTA